>BLKR01017218.1:0-14071 GCA_011170035.1 Teleogryllus occipitalis
ACACACACACACACATATATATATATATATATATATATATATATATATATATATATATATATATTGATAGATAGATGGGTAGATAGATAGATGGGTAGATAGATAGATATGGACACGTACATTGAGAATACAGAAGTGCGCTTGCCGGTTCAAATAAGCCGATCGAACCCCGTCCCTAGCAGCGCTGGCTCCGCCCTCCGCCCGGGGCTCTTTTCATTCAATTGACTCGGAACCTGCTCAACGAACCGGTCGCTGTTTTAAATGTCATCCCGGCCGCGCTCGCGCGCGATAACAATCGCTCACAGAGCTGGAGCCGTGCGGCGCTGAGCCGAGCGACGCATTAGAAACAACACGGGCGGTGGAGGACGTGGACATTGTGGAGGAGGTTGTGTCGTGGGGGTGGTAGGGGCTGTCGAAATGACGAAGGTAGCAGCGGGGATGTTGGCGATGGAGGTGGCTTCGAAGGATGTGGACTTTGTGGAAGAGGTTGTGACGTGGGGGTGGTGGCGGTGGATATGACGAAGGTGGCAGCGGGCATGTCGGCGATGGAGACGGCGGTGGAGGATGTGGACATTGTGGAGGAGGTTGTGTCGTGGGGGTGGTGACGGCGGTGGAAATGACGACGGTGGCAGCGGGGGGTTGGCGATGGAGGCGGCGGCGGAGGATGTGGACATTGTGGAGGAGGTTGTGTGTCCTGGGGGTGGTTATGGTGGCGGAAATGACGAAGGTGGCTATGGGGATGTTAGTGATGCAGGCGGCTGCGGAGGAAGTGGACATTGTGAAGGAGGTTGTGTCGTGGGGGTGGTGATGGCGGTGGAAATGACGAGGGTGGCTGCGGGATGTTGGCGATGAAGGCGGCGACGGAGGATGTGGACGTTTTGGAGGAGGTTGTGACGTAGTGGTGGTGATGGCGGTGGTAATGACGAAGGGGGCTGCGGGGATGTTGGCAATGTAGGCGGCGACGGAGGATGTAGACGTTTTGGAGAAGGTTGTGTCGTGGTGGTGGTGATGGGGGTGGCAACAACGAAGGTGGCAGCGGCAGCGCGAATGGTGGCGTGGAGACGGCAGCGGAGAAATTGCAGATTCTGTAGTGGATTGGGGGTGGTGAAGGCGATGGCTACGACGTAGTTGCCAGCGGCAGTAGGGAGGATGGCAGCGTCGTTGGATGTGGACAATGTGGGGGAAGTTTTGGCGTTGAGGGGTGTGGATGGGGGTGGTGGCAGCGGCGGTGGCAGCGGCGGTGGCTGTGGTGGCGGAGTGGCAACGCCGGCAGGGCGGAATAACCGATCGCCGTGAGAGAACCGCACGTGCTCCCATGCCTCACCAATTTGCCGGAACCGGATTCGCGACGCTGCCGGTCAACTGCCAGACAGAGCTCTACCGTAGTGGGAATTTCGGCAAGTGAACATTCGACAGTACGCATGGCTAATCTCATGATTGGAAGTTTAAACCTTGTTCTAATGTAATGAGCGATTATTTTGTCTGGATCAAATTCGTCATCAGTCACTTAATTCAAGTGATAACTTGTTGCGAAAGTGAGTGCTGATATACAGAGGTGACCAAATTATTAAACTACATATTTTCCCCCTTGACTTAACAGATTATGATGTGTCTCGGAAGCTCCTGTAATAGTTTGAAGTGTAAAGTAATGGAAGTGAAGTTAGGGTTGGAGTGTAAAGCCCGTTTTACATGAACATTTGTTTCATTTTTCATCGGTACGGAAAACTGACGGACCAGGCGGAATGTAATTTGTAAAAAACCCATGCTTCTTTTTTCGGTACCGATTTCGTCCAGTTTGACTACCGCATTTCTGGCTTCACTTTTCGAACTTTTTTTATTTGCAATGCGTGTGAAATTTGTTCCTTTCGGGCAGTTGGGATAATGTTCTAATGTGTTGAATTGTAATGTGAAGTGATTAGTGTGGTTAGAA
Organism: Teleogryllus occipitalis; assembly: GCA_011170035.1. NCBI lineage: Eukaryota > Metazoa > Arthropoda > Insecta > Orthoptera > Gryllidae > Teleogryllus > Teleogryllus occipitalis. Next base: position 1,931 of record BLKR01017218.1, read on the forward strand.
ATAAAACTTGTACTATGTTCCTCTTACAGTGCTGTCCTAAATTAACCCAACTTTATTTGTTGATGATCAACTGTTCGTTCTTCAGCGCTTTTAGCAGTGTCTGGAGGAAATATTTTCATCGCGACTACGTGCTAAAACCGAAATTATCGTGAAAATGCTCGATCTCGTCCATCCAATTTCGTTGCCGAAACAGTACCGCATAGAAACAAACGTCCATTTTCCACCTCTTTTCTATACAGAAAAATGATGAAAAATTACCTTGGAAAACGGATTGTAAATAGCCTGTTAATGGTACTGGAAATGTGTACATCAATGGTGAAAATGAGGCGCGACCAATACCTAGAGTTCGTAAAGAATCACTCGTTCACTTCATCAGTTCGTTCACTCAAAGAATGGTTCTGAAAAAATATATTCATGTGAAGTCCAGTGAAATGAGACCAAAAGTGGTTATTGAAGGAAAAAAATCACGGAGATTTGAAACTCGGAATGATTCTATGTTGGTGCCTATCGTCCATTATACGAAAACTCCTGAAATGTGGAGGGTTATCTGGGAGTAGGAATGCCGTATAAGGTGTTTTTTCTTCTTTTTTGCATATATCTCCACAACTAGAAATTGTACAGAAAATTGTGCTGTTTACAAAAGTAGAGAAAATTACCTACTAAAAAGTTCATATAAGATTTGTTTGTAAAATGTACATTTTTAAAGTTGTAGAGTTGGAAAGTTCTTGATTTTATTTACGGAAAGGCTCGTTCTTAAATATATCATCTTACAAAAATGATGTTATGATCTGTTCAGTGGACATAAGTATTTTTATTTTTGTTCAACATTAATGAACAATGTTATTGCGCAATAAAATATTGTTTACCTCTTATCAAATCATGTTTTGTACATACTTTCAGGTTTCAGGCCACATCGGGTACGAAAACAGATAATCGTTAATTTATTTGATACAGATGGTGTACAAATATTTGATATAGATTGATGGTGGTTCCTTGGTGGTTCTTCTATCGTGGGTTCTCCTATCAACACCAGGCGACTGCTGGAGCAATACCATAACAGATGTCCCACGAACCGCGCGCGAACTTTCCTTCCTCTTCCTTGTCCTATTCTGACCCCTTACTTCCATGCAGTCCACTATCACACTTGTCAGGAGACCAGTCAGGATCTCAGAGCATGTCTTGGCTGAGGCGGTGCCCCGCTGGTGGGAGATACCTGGTTGGGGAAACCCCGCTAGCCGACGGTACGTCGGCGCCGGATCTCGCCAGCCAGTGAAGGAAGATCAACACGACCTCCCAATATAAAACATGCACTACACTTGCTACTAAAACTGCACGGAACTAACGACCTTAGTCGTTGACACGCCCGGATTCACTAATCAACCAATCAATCTCCAAGTGTCCCGAGATTCCCAGCAAACCAAGCAAAGCAGTTTCTCCTCCCGCAAAGGGAGGGGAAATACAGCCGGGTGTATAGTGTTGTAGATTTACTGTATGTAAAAGATCCGCAAGCCGAACAGAAGATCTCCCGAGGGAAAAACATGCACAACTCTTACGGGACTAATGACTTAACCTGTTGACGCGCCCGAAATCACTAACCAACCAACCGAACAGAAGCCTGTGAGCAAAATTTAAATAGCATGTTTCGTCGCCTGAGTGATTCCTTCTTTCTCCGATAAGTAGTGAAAGTAGTCGCTATTTGCGTTGTCAGACAGAAAAGCAGACCTCATGGTCTGAGTTTCGCAACGTGAGATGAGGCATCATTGAATTGAATGTTACGATTGCTCAGTGATATCTGTTACCGCAACTGTATCTCTGACTGGGAAATCCGCAGATTCGACATAGCTAGGTCAATTTGTACTGTTGTTCCCGGAAACCGAACTGGAAAGGCCGGACCGGGAGAGCTGGCTCAGGGCATCAACTGATGACACTGCAGTCACTCTGATCGGAAAGTCCTCGGGTTCCACTCCTCATAGTGGCAAGATTTTTCACACTAGCTTGTCAGCTCGAATTCAGTCGCTGTGTGGAGGAGAATTCTAGCGGCTAGCTGCTCTGATCGGTAGCTTTCCGTGGTTTCTCCGATCAACACCAGGCGAAAGCTGGAGCAGTACCCTAACAAACGGGTCATGGACCCCGCGATCTTTCCTTCCTCTTCCTTGTCCTGTCCTCACCCGTTACTTACACACACTTATACTAACATGCACTACACTACCACACACGCCGGGAGACCGGTCGAGAGCTGAGAGCTTGTCTTGACTGAGGCGGTGCCATGCTGATGGGAGATACCTGGTTGAGGAAAACCCCGCTAGTCGACGGCGGGTTGGAGCCGGATCTCGTCGTACAGTGGGGGAAGACCACCTCCACCTCCCAAGCAAAAACACACACTTCACGTACGGAACTAATGACCATAGAACTAATGAACAGTCAGTCATTCGAGAGGCCGGCAGCTGTGATCAGTAGTTTTGTATGGTTTCTCCCGCGTATATATTCGCCGTGCGAGGCACGCGCGGGCGGGTTGCGGCGTCGAGCCGAGGCGCTGGGCGCTGGCGCGGGATGGCAAGGCAAGGCCGGCCGCCTCCGCGGGCGTCGCTGCCCACTCGACGGGTTCAGTGCCCGCGCGGGGCAGCGCCGCGGCTGGCGTGGGCCGCGCCCGCGCCCGCGCCGCACACTGGGCCGCTAACAAAGGCTGCAGCGCGTATTTGGGGTGGCCGATTTCTCAAGCGGGAAACCTGGGAAACACAGGACCAGCTAAGATGGGGAGTTAGATTTGGTTGGTTGCTCGTTAGTGACTCCGAGCGCGTCAACTACTGATGTTCCTAATCACGTAAGTGTAGTGCATTCTTTTTGGGCGGGAGGTGGTGCTCAGCTTTCCTCGCTGGATGACCAGATCCGGTGCTGACCTACCGTCGGCTAGTGGGGTTTCCCTCAACCAGGTATCTCCCACCAGCTGGGCACTGCTCCAGTAGAGACAAGCTTGAAGCTCTCTCGGCATTTGTGGTACTGTAGTGCATATTAGTGTGAGTGTAAGGCGTGAGGATAGGACAAGGAAGAGGGCGGAAAGATTTGAGATTGAGGCCGGTCTGTTATAATATTGCTCCGGCATTCACCTAGTATTGATCGGAGAAACCACGGAAAATTTCCCATCAGAGCAACCAGCCGCTAGAATTTCCCGCCAGCCAGGGGCTGAATTCGTTCTAGCTGACAAGCTTGTGTCGAAAATGTTGCAACTGTCGGGACTCGAACCTAGGACTTCTCGGTCAGAGGCACGGTAGTGACATCAGTTGATGCTCAGAGCCACCTCTTCCAGTGGTGATTAGGGGCTTCGGTGATATAACGGTTGGCGTTTCGGTTCACACTGAAATGTGTGGTTTTAAATCCGATCGAAGAACTTAAAAAAAAAATAGACAGACGTTGCTAGATCGATTTCAACCGTTGCCTGAAAAAGAATTCGAAAGGCCAGCTGCTCTGATCAGTAGTTTTCTATGGTTTCTCTAATCACAGTACTTGCGCGTAAGGAAAGAATGAGTTGTGTTGATGTAACGCTGACGTGTATCGCGTAGTAAAGAAACAATGACGTTCATTCTAACATGCTATGTGTATTTAACTATCCGTGTAAATTTCACGTCACAGAAATCTTAATAAACTACAGACTTAATAAAATACAGACTATCAATAGTGATTACTTAATTTGCCACAATGTTACAGTATTATGCGCAAGTTTAAAAAATTGGCGTCTCATTGGTGTCTATTATTCTAGACCACAGAGGATCATCGAGTATCATAGACTATAGTCTTTCCTCCAAGCATAGACCTCTCAATTTAATATAGTAAAAGCGTGACTTCCTGCGAGTCTCACTCACTCTTTCTTCTCACTTACTGTCTCTCTCTCTCCCCCTCTCTGTATCCCTCGCTCTCTCCCTCTCTCTCCCCCCCTCTCTCTCTTCCCCTCTCTCCCCTCTTTTCCCCCTCTCTCTCTCTCCCCCTCTCTTTCCCTCTCTCTCCCTCTCCCTCCCTCTCTCCCTTACCCACTCCCTCTCTCCCTCTCCCACTCCCTCTCTCTCTCTCTCATACACACACACACACACATAAACACACAGAACTGAAGAGTTGAAGTTGTTGTGTACGTTAACTCGGACAGCAAGTCACGTTCTTGAAAAATCGACTGTTTCTATACAGCAAATCTCCAGTTTGTTCGTCAAAATCACGACACAGTTTTTTCTCACTTTGCAAACTTAAATCAGAACGCTGTGTACTACTTAATAAACTCAATATTTGGGAATAAAGAATAAGAAAATATTTTTCTATAGGACTGATCTTAATTGTTAAATGATGAAATCTGCAGTCGTGAGTGACTTATGGACTTGTACAATGATGTAGCTAATTGTATTGTTTCATGAAAATATATTATGAATAGTTCAAAATGAAAAAAAAAGCTTGAAAACATTATTTACTACCAGATAGAGATGTTCTCATGTTTGTGTACTTGAGTAATGTTGTGACTAGATAACGCTGTTTGTAAATATACATTAGCAAGAGTGAATAAAGAAGAGTTCATGAAAAAATAAAATAGATTTGGAGTCGTTTTATTTTTCTTAACATTTCTTTTTCTTGGTGGATTAGTAATTCCTTGAAATCACTTAAGAAAATGTAGTTGCTCCCTAGTGTTATTCCGGGAGCCGTGGCTCGGTGCATCAACTCATGTCATTACAGTGTCTTTGACCAGAAGGTCCTAGGTGGGAGTCCCGACAGCAAGAGAATTTTCGACACTAGCTTTTCAGCTACGTCGAATTCAGTCACTGTCTCAAGGAGAATTCTAGATGTCGGCTGCTCTGATCGGTAGTTTCCCGTGGTTTCTTCGACCTACTCCAGGCGAATGCCGACGCAGTGCCCTAACAAACGTGTCACAGACCGCGCGCCATATTTTCTTCTTCTTCCTTGTCCTATCCTCTCCCCTTACACACACTTACATGGACTACACTACCACACATTGCGCGAGACAGGTCGGGAGCTTAGAGCTTGTCCGGATTGGGGCGGTGCCCTGCTGATGGGAGAGACCTAGTTGAGAGAAAACCCCACCAGCCGAGGATTGTTTGGCGCCGGATCTCGCCATTCAACGGTGGATGATCACTGCCCCCTCCCGAGTAAAAACGTGACTACACTTACGGGACTAACGACCTAAGCTGTTGACGCGCCCGGAATCACGAACAACCATCCATCCAACCACCTTGTGACATTTGGGATCACTGTACGGAGCCCCGCGCTCTGTATTGCTGCCAGATGAGTGGGGGCTCTTGTCTCGCCTGCGCCATCCCGCCCCGCCCCGCCCATCTTCGACTCCCCCCCTCCAGCTCCGCCCCATCCTGGCCTTCCTCGTTTCGTGCCGCCCCGCTCCACCTCGCTCATCCACTCCCCGCCCGGCCCCACCCCGCTCCGCCCGGCCCAGTCCCGCCCTGTCCCGCCCCGCCGCGCCCTGCCCTCGACACGTCGTGCTCCCGACTCGCTCCTCCATGGTGCTTTACAAACAGACATTTGCAAACCAGTCGGAAAAAACGTAGGCTTCGAAACGTGCTTTTCAAAAATGCCAGGATTTGGGCGTGCCGCACATCTCTCTGATTTAGTACAAAACTGAGATTGTATCTCGTTCTGGCGTGGGTCGTACTGGCACTGAAATATTTACGGTAAGCTGTTGTATTTCTGAGTTATTTAGTGTTTGCGTTCTTTTTGCTTAGATTAGGAGATTCTGGGATCGCGATTCGACGATGCGACGGCGGATTTTTGGCACTACCTGCTAAGCTTGGTTGACACCTGGATGAGAATTATAGATATCAGCTGTTTTGATCCGCACTTCCACGAAATGGATGGACAGCAAGTTGCTACGGACCGCACACGATCCTTCTAATCCTGACCCCACACGTCTTTATGATCACGCGACGGGATGAACCCTCAATTGCCTATGACTCATACCTCGTATTCTAATTTCAGGCCACGGTTGCGTACAGTTTTGTAAGACGCCCATATTAATCCAGAGATATACCTACGCTGTTGCGTAATCAAAGACTATTATTATTATTATTATTATTATTATTATTATTATTATTATTATTATTATTATTATTATTTTCGTTCCGGATGTTAGTGCTTTTGTAGGAATGTTTTCGTACTGAGAAGCTTACCTTTTTTTATTGCTGAAAAGAGAAAATTTTTCTAATAAGATATATTCGTGTAATAGTACGTGAAGGAATCTCGGAGTCGAACGATGTTTAGTGAAGGATGTTATTGTTTCGCAACAGATGAGATGTTCGTTAAGGAATTCGAGTGATAAGCATGTAATACTCTTGCGTATATGAAAGATAAACCATGAAATGTTGCGTTGCTCTCTTTAAGTGGCATTCAAATATGGTTTGTTACGAAACGAAAGTAAGCAGATTCTACTGTCTGACGAGAGATATCTTAGGCTCGTTTCGAGAACGTTTTGCTTAATGCTTCCATTTGAAGATATCAGTTGAACTTATTCTTTGTCTGTAAATGCCGATTGTCACTTCTTGTTACGTAAAGAAATGGTTGGTGTGTGTGGTCTGGTACTTGTCGTAACTATAATTTTGATGATTGCAGTCTGCGATGATTCTGTGGAATGTGATGTGTTATTTCTTCATATCGAGGACTGAGCTTTGAGTAAATTGACAAAAATCTACAGGATTACTTGTCCTCATCCTTACATGTGTGTGGATACAAAGTTTCAAGATGAAATAAACCCTTGTATTTAACCGTGGTATTTGAACCTTAAAGTTTTAAGTTCTGCAACTGAAACTTTTTGTAATGCCAGGGATACATCGAAAAACAGAGAGTGTAATAATGACAGGATTTAGAAGTCTCAGTATTGTATTGTTCTATTTATTAATTTCATGGACTAGATTATGACAGGTGTATCACAGGGCGTGATATGCTCAGAGTGTTGTGTTTTTTTCTTTCTTTCTTTCTAGAAATGTAATGTGTGCTCGTGTGGAGTTTTAGCGCGACTGAGATACTATTAAAAAAGTATTACAACTATAGAAAGTAGTTCGGTTAATAATACGGATCTAATGAGTTTTCATATTTATGTTCATCATTTTTCTTTCAAATTACAGTTTGTAACATCCGTTACGTCATCATGCGTGAGCTGGACTTGTAAACCAACTCAAATCTGCATATATCAAACATTTCAGCATCTAATGCGAAGGGCCTAACTGGCCAAAGAATGTAAATATTTAATAAGAGAATATCATAACTGAATGTAAAGTTTAACCCAGCCACGGGGATCCCATTGATCAGAGCACACGTGCGACGAGGACGTGCTTGCCATCAGCTACGCCGAAAGAGACGTCGGTGCTTATTCGGTCAAGGTGCGATGGGAGTTGCGTCATCCAAGAACCCGTCTACAAATACGCGTCAGGGTCTCTGCCGTATATGGTGTCGCCGGGGATTTAGGTTAATATTGTCATAAAATTCGAAATGACTAGAACTAATAATGTGAATAGAGGGAAATGTGCATATGTTCTAAAGATGTTTATGCAAGACTATGTGTGTACTATAATGCATTGCGTATTTCGTTGTGTTAGATAAAAGTTAAAAGTGAAGGATAACTGTGTGTTGTCTTTCGTTAAATAATTAGTAAAAGAAATATCAATCAGTTTTCTTTCTAAATAATAATAATAATAATTGTAACGTTTTTAAGAATTCTTATTATGCACAATGTAATAAAATGTAAAATTTAGACACAACGTCTGTTTGAATTGAATTCCATCAAAGAGATTGATCTCAAAGATGAAAACATAATGAACTGTTTATTAACCGATTTCTATTTACTAAATGTTAATATTGAACCTTGTGAACCTGGAGTACACAGCTATGCAAAAAATTCACTCATACTCTTCCCTTACAGGAAAAATCATTTCAAAATCAATGAATGCAAGCAGTGCCGGCGCAAAGCATGGGCAGACCGGGCGATCGCTCGGGGCCCCACAAGTCAAGGGGCCCGAATATTGGACTCATTGGAAAAAATTAGTAACAAATTTAGAAATGAATTAGATCTCGAAAAAATCGTTATTATACTTTTATAAGCCGCGGTACAGTAGCCTAACATTTCACAACATTTTAAATTATTTTTTTTTACCTTAAATAGGTCATTATAGTTATTACTTATAAGATGTAACTCTATGAAATTAATCAAATGATGCCAACAATAAAACAGGATCTACAGAAATTCATTTTTATTATTTCATGTACTTAACAAGTGATTTTATTAAACACTAAACACAATTTTTTTTTGCGTTTTAAGCTCACCGTGAAAATTGTATTATTTGTTTACTAAATGTTTTTACTTCAAACTATTATTTAAAATGTATTTCGAAAAACTTTTTCTACTTTAAACATAATTTTTGTTATTTCTTGAAATAAAATAACTCATAGTTTCGGGGTACAACTTTAACCTTTTTATTTTTCGGGGGGGGGGCGACATTTCAACATTGCCCCGGGCCCAAAATTGTCTAGCTCCGGCACTGAATGCTAGCGAAATGAATGCATCGCAACTGTCGTTTATACGTTCATTCCTCTCCTCGTGCACGTCATGTATATATTGTTACTCTTGACAATCACAATCGGTACATCATGTTCTTGAATTAAGGTTCTTACATACGAGAGAGTGACTTGCGTATGTTTACTGCAAGCGTGGTGGTTTACTCTGATTAGCTACATATGAACCATAGGCGATGATTAACAATTGGCTGCAAAGGGAAAGCAACGTTGATGGACATAACTCCATGATAGTGAACATCTCGAAATCCAAGGAAGGGCGTCAGGTCCGTCAGACCGAAGAGCTTGCATGGAATCGTCGGAATGCTTCCCCACACACGGCGTGCTCCACATACCGTTGGCAATATTCCAGAAGGAGGAGGTGAGCAAACTTCATGATGAAGCTCTGAATTAGGCCCAGAAAATACTAGCGGAACCCGACAGACGTTCTGCCATTCATCTCCCTTTTTCTCCTTCCCTCTCCCTTTCTCTCCGTCTCTCTCTCTCTCTCTCTCTCTCTCTCTCTTTCTTCACCTTTCTCTCCGTCTCTCTCTCTCTTTCCCCGTCTATCTCTGTCCCTGTCTCGGCCTGTCTGTCTCTGTCTCTGTGTGTCTCTCTCGTCTGTCTCTGCCTCTCTTTGTACTACTCATTCGCATTTAGTTGCTGATTATGCACATATCTGATTAGGTGGGGAAATATCGAGAAGCGCCGGACCAGCAAAATTGTAATAGAATGCTCAAGAAGATCTCATCCTGTAGATTAAAGTGTGAGAAACGTTTCTTTGAGGCCGTGGGCCTCAATATTTTAGTTTTTAATGCCTTAGAACGCTTTGTTTAGGAGTTTTTTAACGATGTATATTCAAAAATGCTGCCGAGTGTTGCGAGTTGCATTTGGCATAAATATTTTGTTTTGTTCTACAGCGCCATCTAGTGGAATTACAACAAAATTAACCACACATGAACCTCTGGGTGAAAAAGCACGTAGATGTACCAACTTTCATGGAGATTGGTCTCACTGTGTCGAAGTTAACCGCTCTTATATATACCGACATCCATTTATATATAATGTGGAAAATTACGTACTTCAAAAGTTATACTAGCATTGTTCACCTTAAAAAGTTAGGAACAACTTACACCTTATGTCTTCCAAGATCGAGTGTGCGCCAACAATCTCGTTAAATAGTGTAGGAGTTGTTGACTGCTTTCTAATATACGCAGCAGTGAGGATTGAGCCGCAGTACCTCGCGTATCCTTGAATTCGCAATTACAGACAACTGGTCCATCCCGCCATAATTTTTGGGGGACCACACCAGCCTAATTTTGTGAACTACCGACATTTGAAGTGAGGGACAGCCATTGATGATATGGAGGCGTTACTCTAAGAAGGGACCACTTTGGCAGGGCGGGAAACAAATGATTGTCATGCAGGGCGATCATATTGCAAGATATAGTGATGAAGGCATTTAGAAATGAGCCAACTGTAAAATTTAGGCGTTGCCAAAATGAGTGGATGGACGCAACTTGCAGTTTCAGTCAACTCCGGTTATAGTGAACTTCTGGGGACTAACATGTTTGATTCATTATAAGAAAGGTTCACTACGTCCGATGATGTAGAAAATAAATAGAATTTCTCCATAATGGTGAAATTTATTGATATGGCGATACGGCAACAAGTAACAGTGCCAACACGTACTGAAAATTGCAATATCTTTATCTGTCCTGAAAAAATCAATTACTTTCAATTGGTTGCTTCGTTCATTTTTCATTAGTAATTTTTCTAGATCCTTCTCCAAAGTTCATGCTCTCTTCTCTCTTGATTCTGCATTGTTCACTTTCTCTAAGTATAATAATGCAGTCTTGACCCCCTTCAGTGCCTCTTGCACTGTTAGAAAATTGTACCACTCTCCAAAGACCCTTTTACTCGCCTAATAACATTCAACATCGAATTAATTTTCAGGACGTATTTCCTACGCTCACTATAGCCGAGGCTAAGTTCAATATTACCGAATCATCTGATGCTTACCTGTAATGTAGGTGAAACGGAAACTGTGACTTAAGTTCACTATATCCGAGTTCACTATAACCGGAGTCGACTGTATATTGCTAGCAGTGGCCAAACAGTAGCTTGCGGTCAAATCAGCCCCTTCTTAGACTAATCTCTCTACACCCGCTATCTACTATCGAAGTTTTATGAAAGCCGAACGCCGCAAGTGTTGGTTGGGAGCGTTGTGCCGCCAGGGTCGCTGCCCTGTGGCGTCAGCTGACGGACGGTCCGTACCGCTCCTGCGCGCCGCAGGTTTTCGGAGGCCGGCGCAACCCGTTTGGTCACTGCGGCAACGGACAAAAGACGTGCGCGAGCGGCGCGAAGGCAGTTCTGAGAAAATGCGAAGCATCGACCCTTCGGGTGGCGGCTTCGCGGAAGAGGAGGGGGCGAAGCAAAGCCAGATTTATTGTGTCGTCGGAACACAAGAAAATGTTTATCCTGAACACAAGAAGAAGTTTTATCCTGCGCGGGATAGTTTATTCAGCGGTTAAACAAAGTGTTTTGACCTATAAATGTAATAAAATGTAATAAATATGTACTAATAGATAAAAAAATACTGAATGTAGGTGTCTTGATGACAATGCAGTGCCTCTGACCGGGAGGTCCTAGGTTCGCGTCCCGTTGGTGGCAGTATTTTCGTCACTACCTTGTCAGCTAGGTCGAAAACAGCGGCTCTCTGGAGGAGAATTTTAGTGGCCAGCTGTTGTGAACGGTAGTTTTCCGTGGTTTCTGCGATCAACCAGGGGAAAGCCGGAGTAGTGTCCTACCAAACGGGCCACGAACCGCTCGCGATCTTTCTTTCCTCTTCCATGCCCTCTCCTCACCCCTGACCTATACGCACTTAGTCACATGCGATACACTATCACACTTGGGAGACCAGCCGGGAGCTCTAGAGCGTGTCCCGGCTGGGGCGGTGCCACGCTGATGGGATATACGTAGTTGCGGAATATCCCCGTGGTAGGCCGAATATCAGACGACGGTAGGTCTGCCCCGGATCTCGCCATCCAGCGGGGAAGATCAATCCAATGGCATCTCCCGCGATAAAATATGCACTACACTTACGGGACTAATGACCTTACGCGTCCGGAATCATTAATCAATCAATCGAAAAAACCGTAATCTTGGGCCTGTAAAATATATATTTACTTGAAAATCCATTCCCTTTTCATTATCATTTGCTTTAACTGTTTGTCTAATAAAATAAATATAACACAGGCGGCGCCACGGAAACCGCGTGTGCGGGGCCGAGAGAGATCTGTCGCGTCGCTTTTCGCTGTCCGCCCCGCTGCGCTTCGCCGAGCGCCAACAACGCGCTGTGCCCGCCGCTCGCTCTGCTCCGCCGGCAGCCGCCACACGGCTGGCGAAGGCCATTGAGGCGCGCAGGCCATTCAGGGCACAGGCTGCAAGCGGGCGGGCCACGCTCTCGTTCGTCGCCCGCCCGCCCGCCCGCCCGCCTGCTCACCTGTCCGCCCGCTCACCTGTCCGCCCGCCTGTCAGTCCGCCCGCCCGCCTGTCCGCCCGCCCGCCTGTCCGCCCGCCTGCCTGTCCGCCTGC
>BLKR01017219.1:0-14069 GCA_011170035.1 Teleogryllus occipitalis
ACGGAAAGTGTGATAGCCAGTCAGGCGCAGACGTCAATAAAGGGAATATTCTTCCTTATCGGCACAGTAAATGCGTGGATCTGTAGCTCAGCTGACGAATGCGAAGGAACCGAATATTTGCCAAAGATCTGGCATTATCTACATGTCTGCCTTGATTGCCATGAACGCCGTAGAAATTGTAGCCTCGGTCGCTGGCTGAGTTTCAAATCTCCTCCACTAGAGGACAGGAATGAACGAAACCGATCCAAGATGGGCAATTCAAACGTGGCCTGAGCTCGTCAACCACTTCTTCAAATAATTAATAATAAAAGTTCATATCACTAAATAATACTGAAATAAATTTAGCAAGAGTAAAAAAATCAACACTGAAAGTTGGGCCTAGTACTTTATTAGGCGAAAGAAGGTAATATCAAATGTATACACTGCGAGAAATATAGCGAATTTAGCGGCAATATCGTGAAAGATGTGTGGAAGACAATAATGCAATGCTAATTTTATATATCAGGATGAAAATACGTAAGAAAACGAACTGCCTACCTTGATGAATATTGACTACCTTGATCCTTCCGAGTAGCCAATCAAGGGGCATTGGGGCGTCAGTGACGAGACGCGTCTTTTGTTGCGGGAATGAGCGTCTCTTCGGTTTCAATTTCCGATGATAAGTAAGCAAACCCAAACTGTCAGCTTCTATTCAAGAACTGAACCACAATTTGTTACTGTTCTTTCCCGAATCCTCTATTTTTGTGCGGGAATTAATTATTATAAGAGACCTTCAGCAGCAAAAATGCTGCTGAACAAAACCACAGAGAATGGTTTTCCAAAACGGGGCACGCACTCTATTCACGAACAAAAACAACAACAAAAAATTCGAAATAAGTTTTGTTAAGGTGATTCCAAATAAAAGACTATCTTTTTTCAAATATTATTTATTCTTCTTGTTCGACATGCAAATGTCTTTCAAGGATGTGTACAATTTTAATTTTTTTTCACAATTCAGTTAACTATAGCATTTTACAATAATATATAAATCCTAAGGTTATCCAGGCAGGGTCCTATATAATTTCGTACTTATAATTAATTTAATATTTTTCATTTAGTTTGTAATTCTTATTGCTATTTAAGGGTTGAAAGAGATCTTTTGAATATCGAGTCTTAATGCAGGAAAAATGATTACATGATTTGCCTAATTTAAATTCATTAGTTGCTGAACAAGATGGAAGAGAAGAATAACAACGATTCGATAATTTAAAAAATACTTACTTACTGAATCTATTTAAAATTTGATCATTACAAATGAACCAAGGAGTTTTTGATATTTGACGTAAAAACTTATTTTGAAAAACTTCTAATTTGTGTTAGTGTTTTTGCAGCACCACCCCATATTGGACTAGCATATGTTTTAGTGGGACGAAAATTAAGATACCTGAATCAGTTGAGAGTTTTAATTTTCTATTAATGAACAGGTATAATTTGAGAAAAAAGACTATCTTATAACACTGCAAATAAATATTTTAACAAAAATCTTGTAAAAACTGCAATAGCATAGTATAGTGTATACGAATACGCAGAACAACAATCCTTTACATCCCAACAATCTCGGAAAATCAGTTCCATAAAATGACGTGAATAGCAAATATTTTATGGATGTGGCTTCATGACGTAAGATGTGTTTCTCAACCAGAGACTCACCGCGTATGATAATGAAGTCAGCAAGCGCAGTATGAAAATAGACAGAGTAACAAAATCAAATATTTGTATTTTTCAACTCAACTCGAAACTTTTTCGTTGTTATTGTTGTTGTTGTTGTTGTTGTTTTCTTCTTTTTCTTTTCTTCTTGAGTTCCTGGGTATCTCATGAAACCTCACCTCTTTCATGACTGGAGGCTAGGTAGTTTTCTTTAAACTTCTAAGCATGTTGGAAATTAGTAATGAACTTTATTAACGATCAAATAAAAAACTATTCTCTCTTAAGTTCCATTAGTCATTATAATTTTCACTGTCTCACGTGATCAAGATGGATTGAATGATTGGCGTGAGCAATGCAGTAAAAAGTAAAAACAATGTTCATTATAATACATTTTTTAGTTCTTTTAAAATTTCAAACGTCATGAGCATTCTTTCTAAAGATTTTTTCTATGTTATATTATCTCTGATTATAATAGAAGTAAATTTCAGTTATCAAATTAATTATATTTTTCTGATTTTTTAAATTGCAGAACAGTGAATTAAGCAATTTCACATAAGTGCATAAATAAAATACATAAATGTTCATGGTAGCTAATGTTATTTAATTACTGTAATATTTTCTCTTGTAGGTGGTGATTCTTGAAAGTATCCCACTACTAGTGAATGGAAAAACTGATCGTCAGTATCTTCTAAAATACTACGAAGAATCCCTGAAATGCAGTAAGTAAATCACTTTATTACTTTTTTTTCATGAAGATTACGGTTGATGAAGGAAGAGTGAACTTCTAACTTGAAGAAACACAGAAAAAAATAAATGAACGTGGATGTTGTAGAAGGTTTCTCCTTTTAATTTTAGCAAACTAAAAAATAACTAAATGAAATGAAATATTGGGTTCAAAAAGAATTCTTACTGGTTTGCCTCAGTTTTTTGATATCCCAGTAATCTTATGAAGAGAAAATTTATTATTTCAAATTTTTATAGTATTGAGGATGTGAAAATAAATAATTAAAGCCATTTATATTAAGTAATCATTGAAATTATTGATTATTTCTCATCATTCATAATTAGTTTATAACTTGCCCTTACTAAGTTATTGGAAATTAATTTAAAATGTTGATTTGATTATTCTAGATCAAAATATTTTAAAAGCAAATTTAGACTATTCTGGAATTCCTGAAAAGAAAATGGATGCTGCAACTGTTTTATTCGAGACAGTTGCTTCTGTTCTTGGATCTGCTGTTCGTTCCAAAATTCAACGCGAGTCCAACTTCTATGAACTGGGTGGTAATTCCTTGAATTCAATCAGCACAGTAACACAATTGAGAAGACAAGGATTTGTGATAGGTGAGTCCTGATTTTAATTCAGTGCCTTGGAATTAAATAATAAACGTACTACTCTACTGTCTTAGGTGGCAGCTCTCGGCTGACATTTTGGATAACATCGGGATTTAAAATCTTGGTCATCTACAAGGTTTAAAATAATTTGAAGTTTGTATAAACTTTGCAAATCAGCCTTCGTTGCTTGCGCAACCAAGTGCAATCGTATAACACTGGTCATAAAACATAACTCTTCACACAATTCATATTTTATATAAGAAAAACTTGAGCAACTTTTAGGTAGTGGTGCTACAAAACTGATCCGACTTTCTCTTACTATTTGTAACAGTGATGTTAAGTATATTGCACTACTAATGCGATGAATATTGCAACCATCTTTTGCAAAATTCTCTTCACCAAAAGATTTGAAACACAACAAATAAGCACAAATTTATCAGCTTCTTTTCATATCCATTTGATTAGAAAATTGTACCTTATTTGCAGATTTATTTGCATTATGACCAAAAATTTCATTTGCAAACACTGGATCTCCATTAAAAACATGGATCTATATATCTTACTAATACTTTGCAGAATCTTTGGCATTAGTAATAATAATATGCACGTCTTTTTAGATTTAAATAGACTCTTGTGCCCTTAAATCAATATTTACAATTATAAGCAAAATGTTACAGCAGACAAAATGAGAACATTTCATCTAACATGATTTTTTTTACGTTGCTGTAATTTTGATATTTTATACCAGTGTGTGACCAGAAAGAGGTGTGTTTTCATGTTTTCTTTTTTTTATCTCTAGTATTTCAATCAAATTAAGGCTTTCGTCATATCATAGAAACAAAACCATTGTGGTGTGGAACATTTCGAGAAAAAAAATTGAATCAGCCTTTAGGAAGAAGTTTCAGTCTTTTTGAGAATCCACCATTTTGTGATCACTTGTATTTGAAAACCTTTGAGATTTTGAGAAACTTCACAAATGATCGTTTGAAACATTTATGTTCACAAAAGCATTAAATTATGAAATACATATGTAATATTAGCAATTTGCGAATGCTCAAAAAATAATATACATGTACATTTTTGGAAAAAAAAATTAATCAAAATGTCGCGTATGTCATAGTATTTAGTGCTGGTGCCTTCAGAGAAAGTTAAAAGGAAAAATTGTAACCATTCTTGAGAAAATTATTTTTCTGATTATTGGAAAATGTTCACTATTTGTCTCAAAATTATGGAAAAATTACTTAGGTGTTGAAAATGTAAATTATGTGATTCCAAGATATATTCTGAAGAGTAGATTGTTCATCAAAAGAAACATTTTTTGGCTTCAATAAAGTACCTAATGGATGTGGCAGTTTTGAAAACAAGTTGAACATTTGCAATTTCCAAAAAAATAGATGTTGTACTGAAATGGGTTATAATTATAACTATTTAACATGTTAACCAAAACATTAAATAAAAAAATTGGAGAAATGTTTAAGATAATTTTGAAAATGTTAAAAGGGGCATTTCATGTGAGGTACCAATCTCTCAAAACTGAAAAGATCAATTTTGGATTGGCAGGATTGAGTTCATCTAGATCGATTTGGATTATTTACTTCTGAGAAATCTGTGTAGGATTTAGTGTTGTTCACAAGTCACTGGCAAATGAAGTGACAAAAGAAGATGGACAGATGGTTTTGAAAAACACCAACTTTTCAATGAGGAACAAGTGAATAAAATTCTTGATAAAGCTCACATGATAACAATAGATAAATTTTAGATGAAAGTAGAGCATATTTTTAAAGTTTTATTTTAGATTTAAATAAATATTTATATGTGTATAATAATACGTGAATAATTACATTATTTAGATTAAATTTTCTTCTTTCTTTTCTGTATTTGCTGCAAAATACAAATGCTTCCTAATCACTTGGTTATACAATTCTTACACAAGGAATACAGTGTTACATTTATTTTTCAGGAATTACAGAATTTATTTCATCCAAAACTCTCTATGAAGTCTTGGAACATATGCACCCAGAAGGAGAAATTGAATTAAGATGTACACCCACTGAGGATGAAAATAAAAAGAAATATGACGCTGAATATTTGAATGAAGGACATAAGAAGGATGTTTATAGGTAATTAAGCCTTCAATATACGTAATAAAAGATTTTTCAGGTACATTTTTGTAAGTGTGCACATTTTGCATAAGTATATCATTTGTACATAAGTATATCATTCCGATTTTTTTCTGTTTATTAGGATTAAAGTCAACCAAAGGTTCTTAGTGTGTATTGTTTATTTTGGATTAAAATGCATTTAACATCATATTTTATTTGGTAAATTTTAAATATGTTTCAGTATCATATCAGGCAGCTTCTATGAAAAAGCAGATTTGGAACAGTGGCTAATGCCAGATATTCAGCGAGCTGACTATGTGGAATTGCTAGATAAACTGTGGATACCTCTTGTTGAGAAGGAATTAAGGTATTAAAAATCGATTTATAAAAAAAATTCTTGTATGTACAGTTCTCAAAGCACAGTCTAAATAATTTTTAACTTTGTATTTTTTTATTTCATTGTTTTATAGTTTTGCTGTAAAATCAGAAAATGGTGATATTGTTGGAGTAGCATTCAACTTTGATGCGTATGATGAACCTCCTGTGGAAATTGATAGCAAACTGAATATTATCTTCGACTTCTTGGAATACCTCGAAGG
Source organism: Teleogryllus occipitalis (assembly GCA_011170035.1). Lineage (NCBI taxonomy): Eukaryota > Metazoa > Arthropoda > Insecta > Orthoptera > Gryllidae > Teleogryllus > Teleogryllus occipitalis. The sequence goes on from BLKR01017219.1 coordinate 5,723, forward strand.
CCCCGTGAGGTAATTTTTTAATTAAGTATATAGTTTTTTTTAGTTAAGTCCGAAATATGGCTAATTCACGTAGTGTCTCGTTAATTCACATTCCCTAGACCGTTTGGACAAACTGTATGAATGACGATGAACGGCACATTTCGGACTTCATCCAACTATTGTTAATATTAGCCATAGAGCGCTGGCTAAAGAAATGTGATAGTGTCAGAAGTCTTTTTGTTCCCGAGAATTATTCTGGCGTAAAATACATTGCACAGACTCAAGATTACTTCATGTTAATTCACGTCGACAGAAGATGTCTGCATTCGGAAGGCAAGAAGCTTCAATTGAGGTGAATAGTGGGGTTACGTTAGAAGTATCGTGTAATCAGAAATTTATGACCGACACCGTGAACCTCAAAACTACAAAGTTTGTCTTTCGTAAGCATTAGAAGCATCCCTTCAACAGTCTGATTCCTGTTTATGACATGTCTATACCCCATGTCACCATAACTTAATCTGCCGAAGCTACCTCGCGTTAACAAATGTGTTCTTCATAGCGCTTAAGTTCAAACTCCACTTCGAAACAATTCCTCCTTTTGACTTTATAATCCCTTTCTGATAATGCAAACATTAACCGGGTAATTCGTTTATTAGTCAAATTCGCACGTTAGCCGCAACATATACGTTGCAAATGGCATTATTGTATTTTAAAATACTATATTTGTAGTTCACTAGCTATCAAAATATTTTCATTTCTATTTTCCTCTCCTTTCTTAAAAATTAAATGCAGCGTTATTAAACGTGTTTCTAAATGGTGTTGTTTAGAATAATATGTCTAAAAGAAGTCATTTAGTAGTACATTACATTTTATAGTAGAAGATTTTATACATTTTTTATTTTTATACATTTATTATTTTTATACATTTTATAAAGAAGTCATTTAGTAGTACACACAATTCATTTTTCTCCATAGCACGTCATACGCAGTTTGAACTGTTTTTTGACGTAAAATAAATAAATAAATAAATATTATTTATTGTATAATTTAGGGAAGGGCAATTGCCTCATGGAAAAGGACATATCCTACACAGCTTTATGATGGGAACTCATGAAAATCTCACTTATCAAGAGAACATTGCAGTCATGCAGTTTATGGAAGAAGAAGTTTTGAATGTTGCCAAAGAGAAGAATTTTACAGGAATATTTACTACAAATACCAGTCCACTGACCCAGGTAACATTATTTCTAAAGAAAATTACATAATAGTAAGGTCATTCAAAAATATTTATCCACAATGTAAAATCAGTTTAGGAAAGATCAATAGGGTGAATAGATTTTATCTTATTCATTGTGTCATTACAACTTGAAATTCCTATAAGTTTTCATTGATTGGGATAACGTTGAACATGTTACATCCAGTTTCCATAAAAATGTTTTGAGTTTCATTATTCAGAACAAATATTGCAAATGCTTTTGACATTAACATAACATTTTATATTTTTCATACATTAGTCTGTTTTAACAATGACAATCCTTGTTTGCAGCAATTGGGCATTGATGTTTATGAATATAAAGTCCTGAACAACTACCAAGTGAACAAATATGTTGCTCCTGATGGAACAAAACCATTTGGGGCTGCTCCTGATTGGCAAACAGCTACATGCTGCTGGAAAGTAGTCTGAACTACTCAAACTGACTGAAATTCTTGAATAATTAATTCACTAAACTTCACATATTTGTCAAGACTTTGTCTTGCATGCTGGTGCTGGAACTTGGTGCAAATACCAAGTGTTAATTCACTAAATTCTGTTCTTTGGGGCAGTAGAAGTACCTGATAATGTCTTGGACATGTGAATTGGAGGCTTCCCGAGGTTTTCTTTACTAAGTAATGTAAATATATAATCTTCACCAAATGAAGGAAACATTGTACAAATAGTCATGAGTAGCTTGGAAACCTTGTTAAACCTTGTGTTGCAGCTTAATGTACAATTCATTGTAAGCTATGTTTTGATATGGTTATTATATTATTCACGTTTTCAGTATTCAGATGTGACTGACATGCACAGTATTTTATAGGATTTATCCATAAGTTCAGAGCTTTATTCTATAAGATCAATACTATAATGGTGAGACATGAATTTCAAAAATGTAAATCATTTGTAAATTATATTTTAAAATGTTAAAATGAAAATGAATTTGATTTCACTTCCCAATGTTGCATTTATTTTTAACTTAAATTAAAAAGAGTTTGTAGAAGAATAAACATTCTTGTGTAATAATATTTGTTTCTTAGCTACCCTTATCCTAGAGTTACGGTTCCCAAACGGGCGCACGAAAGGCTTAAAAGGGAGACATTTTTCCGTAAAAACTTAAAACCACCTAATATCAGCGGAAAAATAAGTTTGTCAGCAACAATCTCCTTTTTCCTTCTGTCAAGCAAGTCTCCGTTCAGCTGTGTCCCCTCTCCACTTCTCAACTGAAACGAGGTGCGTCAAGCTGGAACAGCCAAGTCAGCACACCACAACGAAACATGTCAAATCATTTATTGCTAATTAATTGCCACAATTTGGAATTAATTGCCACGTATTTTCGTGGAGAAAACGGGTGTGTGCTGGCTCGACGCGACGCCACGCCATCACACACATAAGTTTAATTTGAGTCGGAGCTCAACGAAAACCATCAAATCATTTATTTCTAATTAATTGCCAATGAATTGCCACAAATTGGAATTAATTATCATGTATTTTCGGTCGAAAATCATCAATGTCAATGTTAGCTGGCATGACACAACACCGAACATAATAAAAAATAATCGAATATAGAGAGAACAAACAAGCACAATCAAATAAAACAATAATTTTAAAAACACTTAATACTAATGTATTACTCTAAACAGAAATTAATTGCTCCAGCCATTTATGAAATAAATAATGTTAAAAAACGTGATAGTTATGCAACCACGTACGACAATCGAATAGGAAATTGGAGAATACCAATGGATACTAACCACTAAAACCTTATATATATTTCAATACACATTCCATTTTAAAATATTACACTACAGATAAATTTATAAATGTGGCGATATAATAAATACATATTGTTAAAAATCGAACTAGAGTTATCCAACCATGCCAGATATTCAAATTCGAAAACAGAGAGAACCAACGAGCACAATCAAATAAAACCATGAACATAGGTTATAGACATTTGATACTAATTTTCTGTTTTATACACGAATTAATTGCTCCTGCCATTTATGAAATAAATAATTTTAAAAACTTCATAATTATGCTACACCTAAGACTTTCGAATAGGAAATGCGAGAGTACCAACGAACAGAAATAAATAAATTCGATTAAATTATTAAATACACATTTCTTAATAGTTTATTACAATAAAGATAAATACGTAAACGATGCCTTGTGTTGTATAAATATTGCTATCAGAGTTATCGAAAAAGCTTAATACCGGAAACCAACGTCAAACGGCAAATCTTTGTTACGCGTGATACTTATTTCGCGGGTAAGTTTAGCAGATACTTTCATTAGAATGTAGGACACAGCAGTTCAAAATATAGGACATTTCTCAATTAAGAACATACACGGTAATCAAAAGTACTTTATGATTAAAGGATTATATTAAAAAGAACTAAGGATTAAATTAAAATTGACCGTTACATCATGTATTTTCCTAAAATATTTAAACACAGAAAAGATTTTTAAATTGATTTTTAGTATCACGATAACTTTTATAATCACTTATATTTGTTCCTTTCACCTGGCCATTTTGTGCTGAAATCGGTGAAAAACCATCCAAACATTAACATTGTGTGCGAACTTTTTCAATTTTTTTTAGGAATATTTGATATATGAAGATGATGCGAAGATGGGAAAGAACGGGAAAATTTTACTCGAACTTGAATTTCTTAAAATATAAAACGTTTAAGATTTCGTAGAAATTCCATTTGGGCGCCGAACGGAAGGTTAAATTGTAGGACATGTCTAGAATTTTCTGGACGTGCCCTTGTGTGCGTGCGCGCGCGCGCGCGCGCGCGCGTGCGTGTGTGTGTGTGTGTGTGTGTGTGTGTGTGTGTGTGTTAACATTGTAATATTACTAGGCGTACAAACCAAAAATACTTAGTATTAACTGTATTCTTAAAAATAATTAGACCCGTATGATTAAAATGCACAGAAAATCAAATAATTTAATTTTACGCGGATTTCGAGATACTGCAAGCTCCTGATTGCTCGTGCTACGGAGTGGAGATACCCAGAAAAACTTAACTTCCCAAAAGGTCTCTTGTTAATTATGGCCGAAGATAATATACTTGAGAGCCGAGTTTGTGTGGTCCCGAATAGCATTTTCTTTCTCTACTGATAGAGTTTCTTCTTCTCATCCATAAATTACACTTATATTTCGATAAACAATTAATGTATTCACTCCATAGATACAGATCACACTACCAGGAGAAAATATTTCATGTTCACGTAACCAGGAGAAGAGAGTCCATCCACACGTTAGCAGCAGAAGAGCGTCAATCAACAACGTTCACATTTTTCTCCAATACCCATTCAACACCCCCACTGCATTCCCGAGAAGCGGTCGTCACAAAAGCTTAGGAGACATGTCTTTCAATTTGTGCACGAAGACGCCAGGAACAGAATTAAATGTGTTGCGGGTTGCATGGGCACTTACTGATATTTAGGGCATTTTCTACAAAATTGCACATTTTTGTCTTAAATATGTTTCTCTACATACGTGAGGGGTATTTTCCTATCCATCAATAGCATTTTCACTTGAGTTTGGCGTCTTAGAAGTCGTTCAAAAGTCATCCGCCCTTAGTTCAGTACTATTTTTGAGGTATTTGAGCTGGAATGTACAAATTACTAGGAATGAGCTGGAATGAGCAGTGAACTGGAATGTACACAGTACTCTTACTGCTCATCACTCTGGGGTTACCAGCTATGTAACTAATTGCCACTAGGACTTCCTTTTTCTACAATTACACACTTTACTCTTCCCGGAAGATTTTCCGCTTAGTTTTGATTCACAGATGACAAAATTGTTTCTATTTCCCCTGAAACATTGCAAAGAGTTGTTCCCTGGTTACATAGCAAATTGCTTTGGCGCACGGTTCAGATAGGACCTTGAACATGCCAGTCCAGAAAATACGCTTGATTTTCATCTAAACACGATGTAATCACGTTTATATTAGCATGACAATGCCACTGTCCTCAAAGCAGAAACAATGCTTTGAAGACAGTGGTATTGCCACGCTAATATAAATGACGCTGAATATCAAATTCTGAACATAATATCCCAGATACCAAATTGTTGCCAGACCCAGTCTAAACTAGGCTCATAAACACCCCCGTTTGCTATCCATCAATCAAAAACTAATGTCTAAGCCCAAAACAGGACAACCATCACGCCGATATCGCCGAATTTCACTCTAGCTACAACTTTGGTGGGTGTATATCAATCTTCGGGCAACCGCGAGGTCCCCCAAGAAAAAAAATCCTACCTTGGGCGTAGCCAGCTGTCATTGGCCAGGTAACATGCTGACCTAGAACCAGGTCAGCTGTTACTTTCAGTCCCTAACAGACTGAACGTAAGAAAAGGACGACAGTTGGCACTTTCACTGAACCACTGTTAAACCACAGTCAACTAGGTAACTAATGATATGTGTTAGGAAAAGTGAATACCAGTGTGAGTGAATTGTTGTTAATGTAAATTGAGTTGGAGTTCAAGAAATAAGCATTTTCTCATCGAGCAATGCACGTTCGAAGAAATATGCGTATTTCATTATGTCTGGCCATCCTCACATCATCTCTACCCAGAGCTGTCCAAACTCCCGAAATATTTAGAGCTAGAGCAACAGATTCAAAGCACCTCACTTCGCGACCAACATGTGCGCGTGCATGATTTTGAATCAATCCCATGAAGGATGATCACCTAATAAGTTGGCACCGTTAGATGTACGGGACCAAGGTGGAGTCACTAAAGTATATAATGCACAGTTCACATTTGTATTGTATAATTTTAAAAACACTAAATATTCCTGTAACAATTCGTGGGTCATTGACCCCCCATCTCGATCAGGTTTTTCGTCCAATTTCCCTGATCGATTGAGCAAGTGCTGATAAGACCCCTCATTACATTTCTGAATATAAATGTGGCTTCACTACGCGCTCGTTTTGATGAGCTCTCCTTTTGCTAGTTGTTGTCGAAGGAGAGCCGGGTTAGTGGGTGGCTATTTTATAAGCAATACTAAAAAATCTGTATTTAGTTTGCCGATGGATGTCTAATTATTATACAACCCGGGAAAGAAAATGTCTAGTTTTCAAACGTTGCTAATCTCACTTTTGTGGTACTTACATTCGTCAGGAAATTATCTGTAGAAAATGGGTGGGGAAAATTCTGGTGCGGTTATTACACTTCTCCCCTATGCGTCACATACAGTTTTCATTGTTATTTACCGAAGAAGAAAGCAAATACTACCTAAGTAAACCTACTAAAAATAATAATTGTAATAAAATAGAATATAAATACGAAAAATAAATATCGTAAAATATAACACTCACAGTAGATCTTCTTTCCTGCAATTTGAATCGTTTACATTTCAACGGGATGATCTAAAACGACAACTCTCTCGCTATTCTCCACTCATCAGCTGATGGAGGAAACTCAGCTCTCTTCACCCCACCTATACCCCCTCTATTTTACACTTAGTTGTTGATGTTGGTGTCCGCGCCCACAGCGAAGTCGCCACTTGTCGTTACTGTTCAGAGCGACTTTCAAGCTGTGGGTGTGTGCGGGAACATCTCTCCTCTTTCGTACTCGTATTTTAATTATATTAAGGGTAAAAGATGATTCTGGCCATTTCGCGAATTAGCCGGTCAATGTTTGCATAATTCAAAATGAAGTCCGAAGTAGACACAGCTTCGAAGGCTACTTCAGACCATAGCAGGATGATGTGCACATTAGCGAACCAGAGGTGGCTAGTGTGGGTAAAGTAAAGGAGTAGTAGATATTATGTGACAAACAGAAATCAGACTGCTAGTGAGGATTTTGTGAGTAAAAATGTTAAGAGGACTGCTAGTGAGGATTTTGAGTAAAAAAGTATCAGAAGTAAATTTGTATTTATACGCTATCCCCAAACATAAACTAAACTAACTGCATACTTAAGCTGACGTTTCGATACTCATTTCCATGTCACGCCTCCGACCTTAGGCCTTTGCTATTTATATAAAACAACCTTGAATCTTTGTAACGCGTAATTTACAATTCATTTTTATAGTAAAATGATTCTCACGAACATGCTACACATTCGGACGTTCTGCTTTCTCTAGCCATCGTTCCGCGGGAAGTTTGCGAATTAGCTGAATGTGGTCCTAAAATATCCGTTCATCGCTGCAACTTTGCCCAAACCGTTTGGCAAATTTAAATTAACCCGCTAATTCGCGAAATAGTCATATTTAGGATTTAAGTCAAAGCATATACGTCTGTCACTGGACAAATCGTGTCGGCCTATGTATTGTAGAGCTGAATAAGCCAACTCTGCATGCGCTTCCTACGGATTATCGGGACGTGAGCAATGCCACCTTCTGATATGATTATTCCAGACCTATCGAAATGCCACACTAGAATGGTCTGTGCACCACTAATCTCGCTCCCTCCCTGCGCCACAGGCAAACCCGAGCATTTCTCTGTAACTTCTAACTCTTCTCTACTATTGTTTATCATCTGCAATTATTACTTACAATCCTCTTGGGAGCATGTCAGATGACTTTTATGGAAGCTCTTCTGAGGCTAGGAGTTCATGCAGACATACATATATTTTCCAGACCTCATTCAATATGTACTTTCATAGCTATTATAATTTAGTCATTGTTTCTTCTATTTAATATTTTATGTAATTGTATTCTAATTGCCCTTATTTCTTACTTTCTTCCTACGGATTAAAGAGAAGGATTATATAGCCTTGCGCGAAAAAGAAAACTCTCATTACAGAGCTGATAATGAAAAGTGAATAAATCCAGTTGCTAAATTAAGAAAAAAATCCTCTAACCCGCAGTGTAGCCAGAGTCCATGTTTTGTGGGTCCTTGATGACGATAAATCGAATGACGGCAAACATCTGTCTGTCCGTCTGTCTGTGAAAAACGCTAGCGGCTTAGACGTTCAGCCGATTTTCTCGAAAAGTGATATTCCTCAATCGATCTGACTGATGTCGGGTTCCTTTGAATTTGAAACCGATATTTCAATTTTGGAGGCACTTTTCATGAAGCCCCTGAGACATTTCCCAAATTTTCAAGAAAATGGCTCCAAAGTTTTGATTAAATTTTGTTGTTGGATAGTGTGA
>BLKR01017220.1:0-14067 GCA_011170035.1 Teleogryllus occipitalis
GTTTGATTGTTTGTTTGCTATTAACTGTTTGTTTGTTTGATTTTCAGTGTTTGTTGGTTTTTTTGCTTTTCACAGTTTGTTTGTTTGTTTGCTTTTTAGTGTTTGTTTTTCTTCGGTTTTCAGTGTTTGTTTGTTTCTTTGCTTTTCAATGTTTGTTTGTTTGTTTGCTTTTCAGTGTTTGTTTGTTTGTTTGTTTGTTTGCTTTTCTGTGTTTATTTTTTTTTGTTTTTTTTTTCAGTGTTTGTTTGTTTGTTTTTCTTCAGTGTTTGTTGTGTTTTTCAGATTATGTTTGTTTGCTTCTCTGTGTTTGTTTGTTGGTTGGTTTTTCAGTATTTGTTTGTTTTTTGGTTTTTTAGTGTTTGTTTGTTTGCTTTTCACTGTTTGTTTGTTATTGCTTTTCACAGTTTGTTTGTTTGTTAGCTTGTCAGTGTTTGTTTGTGTTCTTTTCAGTGTTTGTTTGTTTGCTTTTCAGTGTTTGTTTGTTTGCTTTTCAGCGTTTTTTGTTTGTTTGCTTTTCACTGTTTGTTTGTTTGCTTTTCAGTGTTTGTTTCTTGCTTTTCAGTGTTTGTTTGTTTCTTTGCTTTTCAATGTTTTTTTTGTTTGTTTGTCAGTGTTTGTTTGTTTGATTTTCAGTGTTGTTTGTTTGTTTGCTTTTCAGTGTTTGTTTGTTTGTTTGCTTTTCACTGTTTGTTTGTGTGTGTTTGCTTTTCAGTGTTTTTTTTGTTTTTTTTCAGTGTTTGTTGTTTTTTTCAGGTTTTGTTTGTTTGCTTCTCAGTGTTTGTTTGTTTGTTTTTCAGTGTTTGTTTGTTTGTTTGCTTTTCACTGTTTGTTTGTTTGCTTTTAAGTGATGGTTTGTTTGTTTGCTTTTCACTGTTTGCTTGTTTGTTTGTTTGTTTGCTTTTCAGTGTTTCTGTGCTTTTCAGTGTTTGTTTGTTTTTTTGCTTTTCAGTGTTTGTTAGCTTTTCAGTGTTTGTTTGTTTGCTTTTCACTGTTTGTTTGTTTGCTTTCCAGTGTTTGTTTGCTTTTTACTGTTTGTTTTTTTGTTTGTTTGCTTTTCACTGTTTGTTTGTTTGTTTGCTTTTCAGTGTTTGTTTGTTTGCTTTTTAGTGTTTGTTTTTTTGTTTGCTTTTCAGTGTTTGCATGTTTGTTTGATTTTCAGTGTTTGTTTGGTTGATTGCTTTTCAGTGTTTGTTTGTTTGTTAACTCCTTAGTGTTTGTTTGTTTGTTTGCTTTTCAGTGTTTGTTTTTTGTTTGTTTTTTCCAGTGTTTGATTGTTTGGTTTTCAGTGTTTGTTGTGTTTTTTCAGTGTTTGTTTGTATGCTTTTCAGTGTTTGTTTGTTTGCTTTTCATTGTTTGTTCGTTTCTTTGCTATTCACTGTTTGTTATTGGTTTGCGTTTCACTGTTTGTTTGTTTGCTTTTCAGTGTTTGTTTGTTTGCTTTTTAGTGTTTGTTTGCTTTTCACTGTTTGTTTGTTTGCTTTTCACTGTTTGCTTAATTGCTTTTCTGTGTTTGTTTGTTTCTTTGCTTTTCAGTGTTTGTTTTTTTATTTGCTTTTCAGTGTTTGTTTGTTTGTTTGTTTGATTTTCAGTGTTTGTTTGCTTTTCAGTGTTTGTTTGTTTGCTCTTCAGTGTTTGTTTGTTTGTTTTTTGCTATTAAATGTTTGTTTGTTTGCTTTTTATTGTTTGCTTGTTTGTTTGCTTTTCAGTGTGTTTGTTTGTTTCTTTGCTTTTCAATGTTTTTTGTTTGTTTGCTTTTCAGTGTTTGTTCGTTTGATTTTTAGTGTTGTTTGTTTGTTTGCTTTACAGTGTTTGTTTGTTTGCTTTTCAGTGTTTGTTTGTTTGTTTGCTTTTCAGTGTTTGTTTGTGTTTTTTTTCTTTTCAGTGTTTTTTTGTTTGTTTGCTTTTCAGTGTTTGTTTGATTGCTTTTCAGTGTTTGTTTTTTTTGTTTGCTGTTCACTGTTTGTTTGTTTGCTTTTCAGTGTTTGTTTGTTTGTTTGCTTTTCTGTGTTTGTTTGTTTGTTTCCTTTTCAGTGTTTATTTGTTTGTTTGCTATTCAGTGTTTATTTGTTTGTTTGCTTCTCAGTGTTTGTTTGTTTGCTTTTCAGTGTTTGTTTGTGTGCTTTTCAGTGTTTGTTTGTTTGCTTTTCAGTGTTTGTTTTTTTGTTTTTCAGTGTTTGTTTGTTTTTCAGTGTTTGTTTGTTTGCAAAATATTTGTATTCTATTTTAAATATTACTTTAATAAACGACGAAGTGTAGACATGGAGCTTAATACTCGTTGTCCAGTGTTATTTTTTGCAAAAAAAAACAACGTTTTATAACTGTTTTGAAATATGTTTTCACTGGGAAATTGCATGACTTTATTTATGTAATTAAATGTATATACAACAATTTATGTAAAACTGTTCGTTGATTTAATATTTATATTCAAATATTTACTATAATATAACTCGCGATCACCGCCATTTTGTAATGTTCAAGATGAATAGTCCCGCCTCTCTGAAATAAAGCTAAAGCGGATTGGTCAGCTCGATCCCGCAGGGCGGGGCAGGAAAACTCTGGTCAAGTTCGGCTCAGTACATCGCACATTTTTTGTGCAAGTGACGGTACATGTAGTAGTATAATATTACGGAGGCGTTAGAAATAACACGAGAAAATATATGCTGTTGAAGCGCCACTAGTTTACAGTTTATTTTACGTCATCACCTTTCGTTATTCTTTCTTGAAATTCTCGCGAAAAGTTTGTGTAACAATAGGACTTTAAAATTCTCGTGGACGGTTTTATAGGTCGATTTGAAAATTGTACTTCATCACTTCATATTGTGGCATCATACGGGTGTAATCAGTACACAGACGAGAGTGGGTTGTAATAACAGCAGGTTTATTCACAATTTAGACCGTAGTCACAAATAACCAATGCACTGTATACAATTAACTAACAAAATAGACCCCACTGCTAGGAGAGATATTTACACGGCTACCACACCGCAACATACTACCAAATGTTTCGCCGTGCGTAGTACGGCCTGCCCTGAGACCAACTACATGTCTCACTAGTCACGACAATAACTGCCGGCTTCTTGCGCCGCGTGCACTTTCGCACCTCTCACAGACGACCTACGCTGCTGCTGCCAGGATACAAGAAGAAGGAGCTATTGTTCTCACGGCCCTTAAATAGCCCTCGCGACGCTGCCCGCCACCTCCATTGTCTCATCCCTAACGCCCGCACACCCTGTCGGAAAAGCCCCGTGCGTCAAGCTTCTGCCTTTGTCTACGCATCCGGTGCACACCTCGCGCTACGTGCCCACGCTGTTTTAGCGGCACGACGCTACAATATTTGGCCTGACGGTATTTTCTTCTAGCAATTATAAATCCCATTGAATATATTTATGCTGTGTATAACAGCATTTGTGCCCACATGGTGGGCACACTGTACCGGCCAACATAGTTGCAGCCCAATGTGGCCGCTGCAGGGTTGCGCCGGGGGGGCGCGGCCAGTCGAGAAATGAGGAGTACGGGAAGGCGCCACCAGGAGCAGGGCAAGCGGCGGCGCTTTTCCATGGCCACCGGACCGCGTCGGCAAGGCGGTCACAGGAGGGGCATTTACCCTCGATGCCCCGCCACGGAGGCGGGAAATAAGAGACTCGCCCCGATGCCTCGGGACGTATTTATAGGGCCTCGCCCGGGGCGGTAGTCAGTAGGACATTTCTGGAGAAGCAAGTTAGTGCCTAGCAATAATGGTGAGTTCGATTTTGTGTGTGCGTGTGTTATTTTGGCGTGTGTTATTCTGGCGGACTGGAACTTGGCTTGTATTTCGGACTTGATTTGGATTGTGGCTTTACTGAAATAAACTTATGGTGAAAGAACTGTTGTTGTTTTACTTTGTACATAACAATTTAGTAATTTGTATAGTAGTTCATATAGTAAAATACGTCCTCCTAAACCAGAATCCATGTTTTGAGTTTCCTTGATACCGATAAATTAATTGCCTCAAAACGTCTGTCCGTCCGTAGAGAGAAAATTATGAAATGCTGCGTGAAAAAACGGCGAATTTTCGGCAGAAAAACTCTTATTACATGGACTTGGTAACGAAATGTAAATAAAGTAGATAGAGGATTTCTTTTCTAAGTTTAGCAACTGGATCTATCATGTGATGCGGGTCCTTGATACCGAAATATAGATTGACGGCAAAACGTCTGTTCGTCTGCGAACAACGCTAGCGGCTAAATCGTTCAGCCACTTTTGTCCAAAATTTATATATTCTTTAATAGATTGTTGCTGGTGCCACGGCCCCTTGAATTTGAAACCGATATCTTAATTTTTGGAGGTATTTTATATGAAGCACTCTACGATATTTTCCAAATTTTCAAAAAAATCTCCATTGCTTTTTATTAAATTTTGGTGTTGGATAGTGTGAAGGACATTTCAGTGAATGGTGCAGGTCTCATTTAGTTAAAAACCCTGATTTTTCGAAAGTTATAAATGTTGAAAATTTTTTCAGTTTTCTCACGACTAAAGTATTAAAGGTAGAGATTTTTCTCTTAATGAAATTTGGTCCCTAAAGATATATTTTGAAATAAGATCAAGTACAATTTTTCGAAAATTTGAGTACTTTTCGTGTAATTTTGCGTGAAGTACGGGCGAGACTGTAGTACATGACGTTCTAGCACCACTAAAGATTGGCGCGTGTCTTTTTCATCGAACTCTGAGTTTTCGACAATTGCAAATTTAGAAATAATGCGATGTGTGCTTCTGTAACACCCCTAGTTTACTTTCTCGCCTATACTTCGTAAAAAGTGAAAGTATTATGTCCTGCGCTGGAAAACAGCGTATTTACAGCAGAACAACTCTTATTGCCGGACTTCGTAACGAAAAGGTGGATAAATCATATTCATATTGGACAGTATATATATATATATATATATATATATATATATATATATATATATATATGTGTGTGTGTGTGTGTGTGTGTGTGTGTGTGTGTGTGTGTGTGTGTATCGAAATTTGCCTTTTTGCCCTTTTGCATGACAATGTGAAAGAATAGCGAAGCTGTTTGAAATAATGCGAGAATGTATGTGCTGCTGTAGCACCATCAGTTATAAACTGTGTAATTTCATGCTTGCCTCGGTTCATGTGGAATGTAGTTCGCTGAATCATTATCAATAGGGTCAAAATTCTTTTTTACAATAAAACAAAACAAAATCTGACATAGGCAAATTGTAATAAAACATTCTTTTTTATTATCTCGCAGAATATGATGCGTAAGGTTAAGATTTAGACGCAGACTAAATGTAAATTTCATTCTCGTATTCTTCTGTACTTCTGATGCTATCTCACTCAACTGCCAGTTTTACAGTCGAGAAAACGTGAAAGGAATAGTCATCAGCAGGGAACGGATTTCTATGTTAATAGATATTTACTAAATATGTTAATATCGATACTAATTTGAATTATCTTTGTTTCACAATGTGTAGAGTTGAAAAATGCTACTTTTATTTACCACATTTTTCCATATTTGAATAAAAGTCCATATTTTTCCATATTTCTTATGAAATGTAACGTAGACTGCTCCTCGTAGTAATGAAGGAATTCGAGCGCTGCCTATATCCTGTGAATATAGTATGTAGTTACATGTTTTCGCAAATTTATGGTTAATTCCACTTTCACGGACAGTGACAGTGTGCTATAATCAGTGATGGAGTACTTTCAGTGAAATGTCCACTTTCACTAGTTTCTATCCATTATAGCCATATATGGAGTGGCGACTGCTTCTAATGAATTGGTGTTTGTAATGTTATGATGTGATGGAGCTTGACGATGGAGCATATGATCAATGGTGCAATGAGACGCAGGGGGAAACTAGATAATCCCAAGAAAACCTGCTGTGGACCAGCACTGGCCGACAAATTCCTCGAGAATCGATCGTCATTTCCTCAGGAATCGATCGTGAATTCGTGAACACTGGAAGGATTAAGTGTGTCAAAAAGACACATTTTCAATACATAATACAACGCAGTGTTTGAGTTTGAACAGTCAGAAATCTGGCTCTTTGAAAGTGTTCTTAATAGTGCATGTACTTGATGTGTTGTAAAGGGCAATACTGTAATTTTCATGGAAATGAAAATATTATTAGATATTCCTTGAGGCATTGTTATGTGTGTGTTTTACGTCTCGTTTTGGCACAGAGTAATGTTTCGGAGTTGCAAGCCAGGGAATCGTACTATTTGTCGCATATTTCCGTTTTCTAGAAAGAATATTTTATCTCTGGCTTTCAGGATATCCATTTTCAGTTTGATAAGACCAGTTTGCTTTCTTGATATTCAGTGTCTGGCGATAGCGGAGAGTCAGTGACACCGGGGTACTTCGTATTCTTGTCGATAGACTCAGATGCCAAGATACCCTCGGATGCAAAAATGCCTAACCTTCTTGTCCGCTGTTCATAAAAAGGGAAACAGTTGCTAGTCTTGTGAACTGGGAGGATTGCCAAGGAGAATTCAAATCAAACACCTTTACCCCTACCTCGGGTTGTGCGAGTGTAGAAAGATTGTTTGTGAGAAATTATGGTAGTAAAAACAATATGCTTAAAGCGTTTATAACTGTTTATCTCTCTACATTAATATGCACATTATAAGAATATAAACATATTCAATAATATTTCGTGTAATATTTTCCAGTTTTCTGTTTTGTCTACATTTCTTTAAGTTGTGTGATTTTTTTTTTCAGTTTAGCACATTTTATCATCACATTCCATAAATTATAAAATTTAAAATGTTCCAGACAGAGACGTATTTATTCATTTTGCAATGTAGTAAGTGAGAATAACAAACATTAGATTTTAAATGCTCCTTATGTGAATAAATACTGTGAGTCCAAATGACACACAGTAGAACGATATCGAACGGCACAAAGAAATAAACTATTAATAGTATATGGAACCGACATTTTTAGAAGAAATTCTGTTCATCAGCAATTTATGATGGATTAGTTTCACAATCTCAACTATTATCTCTTATTTCATATCTTACCATACCTGCTAGGAGTTGCATTTTATATTTAAGCATATTTTTAACGCCATGTCCTAAGCATTTTAGTTTTATTCCTCGCGAATCCATGACAATGCGTTGCAAAAATAAAACATATACGTATATCAAATCAAAAAATCTCAAACGTGATGTAAAGTCCAGTACATCCCTAGAGAAACTGACTGTTAGAACGCATCATATTTAACTTTTCTAATTACCGCTTCGGAATGTCGCTAAAATTGTACGAACTTGAGTAAATTTTCAATTCAGTTTGCAATCTATTCAGTAACACCGAATTCTTATTATCTTCCAGATTCAAAGTGATAAGTTGTCTCGCTGCTTTCATTTCCTCTCGAATCATATTTTACGGCGCGCATGCCGAAGAAACGCAATCTCCGCTAATTGGCAGCCCGAGACCTCTATTCACCAGTCAGCGTCGCCGCCGCCCGTCGAATCCGTCCCATAACACGGGGGCGTGGCTGGGACACGACAACCCCGTCCCTCACCCTTCGAATACCGGCCCTTCCCCCTGCCCTGTCACAGCCACCCCTTCCAGCTACACTTCCTCCGTCCCCACCACTTGTTCCTCCTCGGCCCCTGACACCGGCCCCGCCGCCATTGCCTCCTCCTCCTCCTCCTCGCCATCACTCGCCATCACTCGCCATCGCCAACTCGACTCCGCGTCGTCTCCACCTCCGCCATAGCCACCTCTACTTCCACCAACTTCGCCGCCGTGTGCGTTCCCCGCGCGTTCCTGGGCGCCGATTACGCGCACGGAAGTGGCCGCGATCCGCACAGCGTCCCGGGACGCGCCGCGTGCCCCGCGTGCGCCACCGGCTACAGTCAACACCCCCTGAATATAGAAGCCTCCACACAGATCTTGACGTAGTGTCATGGCGCCCAGAGTAGTCCTAGGAAACATTGTGATATGCACATGGTCAGTTGTTTCTAGTAGCAATGGTGTGTTGTAACTCAAAAGCTGTGAAGATTCTAGAACGATCATTCCAATCGGTGAAGATATTCAGTATTAATGTTAAGTATTGGCGCCAGTATATCAGTGATGTTTCTTCTAAAAAGTCATATAGATGTGCTGTACCAAACTGCCGTGCGCTGCCGTGGATATTACAAGGAAGTCCGTGTATTTGGTTTCCCATAATATAATGAAATGCGATGAAAATTCAACCCTTCAAGAACATCCAAGGCAAGTTAAGTATTCATTTCATTCCTAGTCATTTCGTCGCGAAAAACCATTTAGAATGTTTTGCAATATGTTCCATACACGAGTTATTCATTTTCTAATAGTTAGACCAAGTTTGAAACCAACTTATTACAGTGAGTTTACTCTTAAAACAATACACAGTTCAAAGGCTTACTTAAACGAGCATTTAAATAATTTTAAATATTTTTAGGTTATGTATTAGAGCAGGACACAATTAAGATTCTAATTCTGTTCAAATTAATTTTTAATCCGTTATAGCTAAATGCGTTGGTTGTTTTATTATTGTGCTTTGAGAATTATCTTCTTGATATTTATGTTCTTTTGCTGTTAATTATTTACTAATTTTAAACAGTTCTAATTTTATGCAATAATTTACAGGTTTGCCATCACCACTTTCACGAGAGATATATATTGTAGGAAACACTTGTGTATGATACGATGGGTGAAGAATTATTTTCTTAATTCAGTGTCACTCAATTTTTTTTTTAAAAACGTGGTTTCTTCTGTATTTCTTCACTGGCCTTCCTATCTTTTTAGAAAAGAAACAAGGCGAGTAACTTCAGTAGAAAAGAAAAGAAGACTGAAGAATTCTCTACAGATTGCTGCCGATGCTGCTCGTGTGGTTTCGCAGCAAGTTTACAACCAACAGTTTTCTTGTATAAAGTTGGAAGATTTGATGAACAATTTGAGGAAGTTTAAGTGTCTCCAGTTTAGACAATTGTTAAACAAGGTGATGAATGTTTCCCTTTTAAAACTAGTGTGGAAACATCATCCAGTGCTTTCTCTTCCTGTAGTTGTAGATATTGCTTTGAATTTTAGTTTATACAGGAAAAAATGCTCCATTGACGATATTAAGAAATCAAGATTTTCCAAGAAATATTAACAATATTCATTTATTTTCTGATATATTGGGATTTGTTTTTGATTAGAAGAATATTTTACAGAAGACGACTGTGTGTCTGAAAATATATCAGGAATGTAATACTGTTTACGTGGTAGAGCAGATAACTGAAAATAAGTTGTTTTAAGTTTTTGATTGAAAAAAATAATTAATTCATGTTCATAAAAACATAATGATTTTATCTTCATCTTAATTATATTTTGCTGCCTTTTATTGTCAATTTCATCACATGCCTTCACATTTTATTTTAATTGAGAGATTATATTTTCGGAGATTGAAATACTCTGCCCGTAGTGGCTGTGGATGTGGTAGCTTGTTCCAATGTGGTAATGGATACATCGCTTTTCCAGCATGAAAAGCATGCAAATGTTTGCGTGCTTTTTGATGTTCTTTTCCCTAGTAGACATTATTCAGAACACATAATTAACATGTTGACTCCGCCAGCATTGAATACATTTTTTTAAATTGCATCAAGTAAATCAAAGACTATATACTTTCTAAAATTGCTGAGAATTGAAAAATTTGACTGGATAAATTATAATTTGATATTATTGTATATGTGTTAATGTAATAATAAATGTGACTGAGCTCTTTGCACCTACATTATGATTTATATATAAGCCACTACCTTTATGATGTTTTCACTATATTCATTATAATAATTTTAAATATTTGGGGGGTGTAAAGTATCTGCCGTATGTTCTTGAGATCACTCTTATTAACTTGAAGGTAAATGTATTTAAAACGAATTTCTTATGAATTCTTGAAATAAATATAGTATTTAATTTCAATGATGTGAACATTATATGGGGACACCTTTTTTAAATACATTTCCAGAAAAGTAAAGTCAAACGAAGGAAGGGTTTCTAGTATAAGTGGGAACTGCGCAGCTGTCGTTCGGACTACCTTTGATGACGTCACAAATCGGTGTGGAGGCTTTTTATATTAAGGGGGTGTTGCTACAGTCCGCCCCGCCGCCACCCGCTCAGCCTCGCGCCCCGCCTCGCGCCCCGCCTCGCGCCCCGCCTCGCGCCCCGCCTCGCGCCGCCCCGCCAAGCCTCCTCCGCCTCGCGCTCCGCCAAGCCTGCCCCGCCTCGCGCCCCGCCTCGCGTTCCGCCTGGGCTCCGCCGTCTCGCACCGTGAGAGGTGGTTCTGAGCATCAATGGTTGTACTGCAGTGCCTCTGACCGGGAGGTCCTGAGTTCGAGTCCCGACGGTGGCAGGATTTCCGACACTAGGTAGATACCTAGGTCGAATTTAGTTGTTGTCTGGAGAAGAATTGTAGCTGTCTGCTGCTCTGATCGTTAGTTTTCCGTGGTTTCTATGTTCAATACAAGGCAAATGCCGGGGCAGTGCCCTAAGAAACGGGCCATGGACCGCGCACGATATTTCCTTGTTCTATCATCACCCCCTTACTACACACACTTATACATGTCCTGCACCACCTCACATGCCGGGAGACCGATCGTGAGTCTAGGGCTTATCCCGGTTGGAGCGCTGCTCCAATGGTGTGAGATGCCTGGTTGCAGAAAACCCCACTAGCCGACAGGTATGTCGGCGCCGGATCCTATCATCCAACGGGGCAAGATAACCGCCACCTACCGAGGGAATGAACATACACTACACTTACGGGACTTACGTCCTTACAGGACCAAAGTGGACGCATCCGAAATCACCAATCAATGAAAGCTAAGCCTCCCACGGCTCGCTCAGCATCGCTTCGCCTCATAGCCCGCCTCACCTCGCCCGACTCTCGCCTCGCCTCACGTCCCGCCCAGCCTCGTTTCACCTCGCCTCGCCGGCCCCGCCTGGCGCTCTTCTCCGCCCCGCCCACCACCGGCTCAGCCTGGCCCACCACGCCCCCGCCCTCCGCCACCTCCGCCCCGCCACATCTGCCCCGTCCGGCCACCTCCGCCGCGCTGTGTCGCGCCCTGCTCTACCCCGGCACACACACACA
The DNA here is from genome assembly GCA_011170035.1 of Teleogryllus occipitalis. NCBI lineage: Eukaryota > Metazoa > Arthropoda > Insecta > Orthoptera > Gryllidae > Teleogryllus > Teleogryllus occipitalis. Next base: position 11,099 of record BLKR01017220.1, read on the forward strand.
CACACACACACACACACACATACACACACACACACACACACACACACATATATATATATATATATATATATATATATATATATATATATATAATAGGCTGTATCGAAAAAAGTACAATGCAAGAACATCGGCATCAACAAAACAGTTTTTTAAATAAACACTTCATTTTCAAGCATTTTTCTTTACTTTTTCAAAAATAATGAAAAAATATTTCTTTATGTTATTTTTCTTTCTCGTATGTGTACATATATACGACTAATATACGTTGTATAGAGAAAGTTATGTAAGGCTGCGGAAAATCGATTTCCAGATTTCAACGAAAATACACGTTTTTGGTTCCCCTGATTCCGAAAAAGTTATTTTTTCCAGAACGTCTGTCCGTTTGTGAACACCATTAGCTCCTCAACCCTGCGCACTATCTTTTCCAAATTCAAGAAACCTGTGTCCATCTGGCTCTAGTTGAAGCTTTGAGATTTTGAAAAACATTCTTTAATATTTGGGGGTACTTTATATATGAAGCCCTCCGGACATATTCAAAATTTTCTCAAAAATGCTCCCGTCGAGGTGGGTTGGTCCACGTCCTGACGGGGGGATACAGAGAGGGCTCTCAAGTATTCCTTTCCTTCACAAGTCGCTTTTCTTCTCCCCATTGTACATTCTCATTCTTCTATACTATCCTGTCTCTTTTCTTCTCCCTCTTCTATTTCACTGGCCCCCTCTGTATGCTGAACGCCCACCCATGTGTTTGCCGTGCATGGCGACCCGTGTCGGAAGGAATGTATGTCCTGGCGGTTGAGGGGCCTGTCCGTTTCCCAATTACTCTCCTCGTGCTCCTTTTTTTTCTTGGCACCCAGGGATACGTGCTCTTACGTATTTTGGGGAACATTCCTTGTAGGTCTCGATACACTTGCTTTGGCTACGGACTCTTCTAGACGGGCGGTCGGGAGCTAACCCACTCCCGATCAACCGGCTTGGACTAGGTCTTGTACTGAACTCCAGGGTGAGCGGGGGGATCCACGGCGGTGCACCGCTGTGGTAACCCCCCACTATATCCCCGTGGCAACCCTGGCACTCCGATGGAGTGTCCCCTTGTTGGGCTCCGTGGTGGGTGGGGACCACGGGGATGAATCTGATACCCTCTTAATGGATAAAAAACCTACCCCCCGCCCTCTTCCATAAGGAAGAGGAGATTTGTTGGTGAAACTGTAAACCTTGAGAGTTTTTTCTGTAATCAGTCAGACAGACCTACTAAGCCCCGCTTTCTCGTCATGTCAAGTAAAAGAGAAAATGAAACTATGAAGAGTGTCAGCCCTATAAAACTTGCCAGGGAAATTGAAAAGTTTGGTATATTTCAGTCGGTGGTCCGTCAGAGAAATGGCACAATTCTTTTCGAATGTCGCTCTGACGAACAGATCAGCAAGATCCTTGACCTCAAAGAAATAGCCGGCCTCCAGGTGCATGTGTCCGCCCACCCGACCTTAAACCTCTGCAAGGGTGTGGTAAAACACGAAGACTTCGCTACCGAATCGGAAGAAAATTTGAAAGCCTTCTTCGAGCCATATGGTGTGTCAGAGATCTATAGGATTCAGCGGAGAGTAAATGGAGTACTCACTCCTACCTCCACTCTAATACTGACTTTCAACCGTCCATCTCTACCAGAGAAGATATCCTGTAGCTTCTACAATCTCCGTGTCAGGCAGTATGTTCCAAACCCTCTGCGCTGCTTTAAATGCCAGAGGTTTGGCCATACGCAACCTCGCTGCATGAGCGCCGCAGTCTACGTGCACTGTGGAAGGGAGGTTTGTAATGACTCAAACTGCTCCGCCGAGGCAAAGTGCGTTAACTGTTGTGGAAAACATCCATGTAATTCCAACCAGTGTCCCATTTTCTTAAGGGAAAGAGAGATCCAGAAGATCAGGGTCTCTGAGAAAGTTTCCTTCCCGGAGGCACGACGCCGTTACCAGACGCGAAACCCCGTGGACATGGCCCGAAGTTTCGCTGACACCGTGGGTCAACATAAGACAGTCAATTCGGAAACCCAAACGCCTAAAGCCTCCACTTCGTGCGATGCTGCCTGCCAGGTGTCCTTTGATGACATCGGCGGAGATGCAAATCCTAAATGTCTTGTCCAGCCTGAAACAAAATCGGAAACACAAACCATAAATATTTCAACCAACACCCAAACACATCAAGAGAAGCTGAGGCCGACAGGCCCTATTGCTAGATCTAGGTCGCCTGTCTCAAGGGACCGTGGTGTCTCAATACATGCGACCCTCTCCAGCAGTAGTCAAGATGACTCTGCTGGGAATGAGGAACTCCGCATGAACAAAGCCATTACTTTCCAACAAAGAAGGAAAAAGAAGAAAAAGAAACCGGATACATAACCTACCCTTGAACCAAAAACTTAACTAGAAACTATGGCTCTCCTGTCATGGAACATAAATGGCTTTCGAACCCGTTTGGAAGAATTGAAGTTAATAATGTCTATACATAGACCCGTGGTTATCTGCCTGTAGGAAACACATCTCCTTTCTGAGCACTCCCTCTCTCTACGCGGCTTTTGTTGCTACAGGCAAGACGTAGACGATGGCCTCCGCGCCCATGGTGGAGTCGCCACGTTTATCACAAACTCTTTGGTATCGAAAGAAATAGACATACGAACCACTCTGCAGATATCTTGCGTTCGTGTAAATTTCCGAACTATTTCTGTTACCATTTGCAACATTTATATCCCGCCTGGACAAGTCGTGTCACAAAAAGAACTGGAAGATGTGCTGTCTCAGGTGCCTACACCTTTTCTCATTGTGGGGGACTTCAACGCCCACAACCCTGCCTGGGGTGGTACAAGGTGATGCACGAGAGACAGGTTACTTGAAAATATCATAGATAACCAAAACTTAATTCTCCTAAATTCTGGCGAAAGCACACACTTTTCCGTAGCTTCTAACACATTCTCGTCCGTGGACCTA
>BLKR01017221.1:0-14030 GCA_011170035.1 Teleogryllus occipitalis
AGTGCACATTAGATACCTCGAATGGCCCGTTTCCGTTTAATAAACCGCTACGTTCTCGCTGTACAGATGGTCGTGCAAAATTCAAGGTTTTGATAGATTCGTAGAATGGCGGCCAACAAACCACCTTCGAACTCTGACGATACTGAAATGTAGTCTGTGTAAGGAAGGTCATATCACTAGTGCTAGTGCATTGATATTTACTAAACTGTAAACAAACGCTAAATCTCTTTGATTTGTTATAACATCTGTTTTGCTTTCTTTTAGTAATATCAACTCGTTTTACCAAATACGTGAGTTTGTTATATTTTCACACTCTACAAGTATTTAATTTTACAAGTATTTATTTTCAAGCGTTTAGGAATTCATGAAATTTCAGTGAAACGTTCGCCAATCTAAAAACCTTTTAAATGTATATTAAATATATTAATGTTGTTTAAAAATATGTATTAACAATGCGTAGATTTAGCACATAAAGCTCTGATTTGAATATTTTACAATGAAATCATCATGCAAAATGTGCAGTTTTAGAAAGGAATGATAAATTGAATTGAAAGTATTAACTTAAAGTTTATATACGTTTATTTAGAAATTTCTATACTGGTGTAAATATTGTGATGTGTGATTCTACTCATGTGATCTTTCAAAACACAAAATTGAATATTTCTGTATTTGAAAACCTTAACACTACCTTCATCCAATCCAGTGCAGTTTATAGCAAACAGCTAAGCAATATGTTTCCCTATTTTTTAATGGTAATGGTTAAACAAGAGGAACAAATAGCTTCTGACTCTCGGTGTTAACAGGGGACTTAAAAAAATTAATAATACAGTTATTCGGTTGCTCAACACCCCTTTGATAGAAAAACAGAAACAATTGTTTGGGCGTAATGCACCTTGAAAAATATTTTTTTTATAATCAATTTCTTTCCTATTTGATAAATATATCGACTTGCAAATTGTAGGACTTAAAAGAGAATATAAAAACCAAATAAAAGTTATGCTCATACTCGCCGTAAAAATACGAATTTATCATAATTAAATTGGCCACAGAATTTGTTTACAAGCAAGTGCATTTTAAGCATATGTGGCACGCAAAAGCGCGGCATTGGAGAACTGTTTTTTCAGTAGGCCCATCCCACGCTATTCTGCTAGCGCGAATGAATTAAGCGCAAACAAATGGGGTCTACTAAGATGTTAATTTCTTATAAACAATTACATATATCTCGAGAACGAGATATAATAGCACCGAACGGATTCCGGAATTTTGCATCACATTTAAACGCCATTCAGATTAGACAATAAAAATTTTGCAACAATTGCAAATTTATAAACAATTTCCAAATTTTGCAAATCTAAAGTGGGGAGAGTCTCCCGATGTCCCAGAACCAAAAACAGCGAATTAACAATTTTGCAACAATTTATAATTTTATAAACAAATTCGAAATATGCGTTAGAACGGCCGGGAAGGCTCCGCAAATTGTGCCTGAAATGAATATCTCAAAATAGCATTTTGTCAGGAGTTACAAATCGATTACTAAAAGTTAGAATAATTGTTGCTAAAATGATAAATATTTACTGGTCTATAGACAATCATTCTGGACGGAAAACCCCGCTTAGAAATATTTTTTTCATCGTGGCGTACGCGCAGGCAAACTACCTCCTTCGGCAGGGAAATATGACGATATTTCCGTCTCGTACGTAAACGAACTAGCCCCCTCCCCCTGAGACAGCGTTCTTTCTGCCCCTTGGGATGTTGCACCAATCACAGACAACTGTGGTTCTACCTGCTAGCGATTGGTCAACGCGTCCCTCCCCCTGCCCTCCCCCAGGCCGAGGGGTGTCCAAGTTTGTCGGCGTGGTGTGGAAGATAGAATTTTGAACGACATTTTTTCTGAGGGAGAGGGTACATAAATGCAGTTTTCGTAGGTTGGGTGTCGGCAGTTGGCTGAGGTCTACAAGATAATCTGTAACAGAAAGAAAAACAGGAACAGAAAGCAGGCAAGTGAACAAGATAAACCCAACGTAGCACGAAAATATTATACAATACAGTGTGAAAATGCATGAAAGTCTTATTATCTAATATGTAATATACTTGTTTTGAGGCATTTGATTAGACAGAGAGATATGTTAGGGCTTTCAGCGATAGCGTAAAGAGGAGAAAAATACAGGAGAAGAGCATGACGTCTTGAAATGTAATCGAATTTGATCAGTGATGACAGCGTACGTGGTGTTTAATTAGGGAGTGAAAATGGGAATAGGGGCTTGTGTTATTTCTAGTTAATCGTTTTGATCCAGTCACTGAGTTGGGTTTTAAATTTTCTGAAACCACAAATTTGTTTTAGATATGTGGGTAGAGAGTTCCATATTCTAATTACAGTGACAGTAAATGACTTACTGTAGGATACCGTGTTGTGCCGAGGTATGCATAGTAATCGCGAGGAGCGTGATCGTTCCAGCGTCAGCATTTTAAAGTTGTGCGATAAGTGCGTTTGATAGCTATTATTCAAAATTTTATGGAGTAGGAGGAGGCTATGTAAAGTTCTCCTTTTTTCGATTGAGAGAATTTTTGTTGGACCGTAAAATTCCGATACATGATCGTATTTCCTAAGATCGAATATGAAACGGATGCATGCATTTTGTGCTATTTGTAATTTGCGTTGTTGTTTGACCTTTAAGTCCGTAAGTAAGAAATCGCAATAATCAAAATGAGGCATTATGAGTGAATTTACTAGGCTTATGCGGGTGTTAATAGGTAGTAGTTCTCTGACACGTTTTAAGGAATGGAGGCCTGCGAAGACTTTTTGGCAAATCTTACCTACTTGCGTGGTCCAGCTAAGTGTGTTGTCTATGTATATTCCTAAGTTCTTTACATCACTACACCAGGGGACAGGAGAGCTACCAATGCTAATTTCTGGTAGGGGAGATTTCTCCAACTTGTTCAAAGCGTTGCGAGAGCCTATCACTAAGCACTGCGACTTCATTGGATTTAATAGGAGACCAAGGGATTCTGCCCATTTATTGAGAGAATTTAAATCATGGTTTATTTTCTGGGCTAATGAGTTTAACTCCTCCACTTACATAGATCTGAAGGTCGTCAGCGTACATTTTGTGTTGACAGTAACTGAGGCATTGTCCTACGTCATTTACATAAATTAAAAATGCTAAGGGTCCTAGAACTGTTCCCTGCGCAATACCACGGGAAGTTTTAACGGCTGAGGATTGCTTTTCATCAGATACAACAATTTGTTCTCGATTTGAAAGATATTGAGTAAACCATCTTATTGTGGGTTTAGCGAAACCCAATATTTTCATTTCTTCAAGCAGAATTTCGTGATCGACCGAATCAAACGCTTTACTAAAATCTAGGAGAACAAGTATTGTTATTTTGCTTTTGTCAATGGAAGATCTAGCTTCCTCGATAATATTTAAGAGAGCAGTTCCTGTGTTTCTGCCTGATCGGAAGCCGTATTGTTGATCACATATCAGATTTTTGCTTTCGAGGTAACTTATAATCTGGCGTCGCGCAACTTTTTCCAGAACTTTTGAGATTGTAGGTAGAATGCTTATTGGCCTGTATTCTGGAGGGTTTGTGGTAGTTTTAGGGAGGGGTGAACAAGTGCGGTTTTCCATGAGTTTGGGTACGTTCCACTTACTAGAGAAAAGTTTATTATGTCAGTTACAATGGGATATATAACTTCGGCACTGAGTTTTAGTAATTTGGCATTGATGTTATCTGTGCCTGCGGCGTTTGATTTGAGGCTCTGAATGGTTTTAAAAATGTCATAATGATTTGTAGATGCGAAAAAGAATTCTTCCTGAGTGTGTTCCGAAACGTCTCGCAAGGTTGAGAGAGTTTTGTTTTTTGAGAAATAGTCGAAGTGAGGAGCCATGTTAGCAAAATGCTGGTTAAGAGTGTCAAGAGATGCATCAATTTGCGTTGGGGTTCGTGATTTGCCTAAACCTAAGGTGCGCAGCGATTTCCATACTTGTTTTGAATCTCTGTTCGTGCCAAGAATACTATGATAATATTTAATTTTGCCGTTCCTAGATTTTTGCGTTACAAGATTTCTCAGTTTCTTGTAAGCGTCTCTGTCATGTTCGCACTTTGTGTAACGAAATACATTAAAGGCGGCATCTCTTTGTTTCATTAACGCACGAATTTCATCAGTTAACCAGGGAGCGGGAAGTCGTGTCGCGCGAGCTTTTCTAATTGGTATGTGCCTATCAAGAAGTTCTGTCAGTAAGCACGTGAAAGTATTTACTTTTCTGTCTATACAGTTTTCTTGGTTGATAAGGTGCCAAGGGACACACAAACCGTCGGAGGTAAATGCTTCCGAATTGAAGCTCTTATAGTCACGGTACTTGAAAATTTTGGGCGTATATTTCGGGCATTTCATTCGATATGATAGGTATACAAGGTCGTGTTTAGATATCCCGGGAACTGACATCTGTCCATGTTGACTTACTTTCTCGCGATTTGATACGATCATGTGGTCAATCCATGTGTCTGTGCCGGCAGTGTGATGAGTAGGATTTAGCGGCAGAATCGTAAGGTTCATTTCCGAAAAGAAACGCTTGAAATTCTCGGCAGATTGTAATGGTGTCAGGAGATTGCAATTAAAATCGCCCATCAATATTATGTTTTCATATTTGCTTGCGCAAGATGCCATTACATTGCCCATGACTTCAATATTTCCAGTTTTAGGTGGGCAATACACTACCGCTAAGGCACATTTTTTGCCAAAAATCGAGACTTCAATGAAGAGGTATTCATTAAGTTGATTGACTTCGTCTACTGAAGATACGATATATTTGTAAGCAAGATCATCTCGAATATAGATACCGACACCTCCTCCTCGTGATGCGACACTTGGATTCCTGTCGGTTCTTAGAAAACGGTAGCCCGGAAGTGAAACAAGAGACGTATTAAGAGACGCCTTCAACCACGTTTCGCTAACAAGGAGTGCATGGAAATGGTGTAGTGAAACTAGCTCTCTAACTTCATCGATATGGCAATAGAGGGACTGTGCATTTATGTGTCCTACATAAAATGATCGCGAAGGGGGTATTGATATATTATTATAGGGACTAGTGGCGTCTAGCAATGGTTGCGTATCTAGTTCTGGTACTGAAGCATGAGGTTGGTTTGAATTATGGTTACCTGTTAGTGACGTCATGCCTTGAGAAAGGGGGTGTTAAGAAAGAGTAGAAATAGTCTTGAAAGAATAGAAAGAGTGTTGGAAATACCAAGAATGCGTTTAGCTGTGGTTAGAAAGGGTGGAGTTGTAGGGGAGGGCGCTCCTACGCTAAGCGGCTACAGCTTGCAGATCGGCCTTTGTCTGCACGCGGGCCCGGCCACTACCTGTTTTTATGATGATAATTCCGTCTTCTGTCCACCCGTTCCTCAGGCCGAAGCGAGTAATAGATTCATTCAGAAGGTCCAGGGGAGCTTTTGTTAGTTGTTTCCGAATTGTCACGCCAGAACCTTTCAACGTTCTCTTTGCGTAGAAGACCTCCCGGCGCCTGTTGTAACAAATTTCACGATCAGTGGACGAGATTTCCCAGGGATCTTGGTCCCACTGTGTGGCATCTATCTATATCATTGCTATGTATTTCAACACTTGCCTCTTTTGCCAAGTCAATCGCCAGCTGGTCTTCTTCAAAGGAGAAAACTGGGAAATTTGATAACTACGTCAAAAGAAATCAGTCAAAATTAGAATATGCAATAGGCTAGATAAAATATAAGTATATAAAAATTACAAAGCAACGAGACAAATAAATAAGAAGTGTGCAACACTTATCTTTCTAACCTCGCGCTGCGACGACACCGCCGGTGCAGTACACTAAGCCTTTGACCACCTGCGGGAAAACTACCTGCGCCTAAGCTCGGAGCGCTCCGGGACGGTGTTCACACGACGAGAGACATCCACAGACTCAAGAGGATGAAATAATGAAGAGATGTCCTCGCAAGCTTCCATAATTTTATTTTTTAACAGTTATTATTGTATTATCCTTCAGCTATTTACAATAATTAATAAAATAATACACCCAATATTATGTTTGCAATAAAAGTTAGTATGGCCTTTATTACTACTTTGTAAATAACTAAGTCATTGATTTATAATTGACAGTTTATTAGCCAACATAGCGTATTAAACAAAACAAATACAAACTTCAATAAACGTCATCTTTATCTGCTTCATGTTTAAGCATGAAATTCACAGAATAGTGTAACTCTTAATCTTAACTCATAATATTAGAGTTGGAGAAAGAAATGGCAAACTTTACCTTGTACAAAATTGGTCTCAGACAGAGAATTGTAATGGTGGAACAAATTCTGGCATCAGAATTTAATTGTCAACCAAATCAAGTAAAAATAGTGCTTGATGTTGGTTATTCTCAAGCTGCTTCTGATCCCTGTCCACTTTCTCAAAATGTATCTCCATTTTAGGAAAATGAAATTCAATACCTAATTCACGACTTCTACGCAAGTTGGCTGATAAATAAGAAATTTAAAAAAACCTTTAACCACTTCACACCACGATGAAAGAAATTCCTTTTTTTTCTGGGACTTAGCATGAGTTACGCGGTGACCAACTTTAAACGTGTTTACATGCATGTGACGTCACACGAGATTTGGCCAATCACAGAGCGTTGTCGGTCACGTGACCGAGCCCTCAAACATTAAATTTAAGTGAATAGTTTAATGTAAAGAATGAACATTTTTTAGCAAACATAAAAAAGGGTTTAATGTGAATTCATCTTCTTGGATAGCAGCAGCAAGCCAATCTATATGTATAATACATCAAATAGCCTACTGTGAAGATACAATTTTTTTCTTAAGGAAATGCGTTTATCAGAAACATCTTCAAATTAGGTCATGTTGAATTTTTCGAGAATATGAGTATTTTTTCAGAAATTTGGCGTCAAACTTAGTCGCCCGTTCCGAATATCTTGGGCTCTGTAAACGTAATATGGTGTTATTCCAGGCAGTTGGATGCTACTTAAGTTAGAATTTGTATATTTCTTCATATTTCTTTGTTCGTTTCTTCCATTCGGACTTTTGTTGCACGTTTTCAATTTTTTTTTAGAAATTCTTTAAAACCTATTTGAAACATGTGAAATTAAAATTGCTAAGCCTTCAGGGAATATCAAATTGGAATGCAACAATGACACTCGGCGTCGTGACTCGCGAAGTTCTGTGAATTACGACCCATTGTTGTGACATGATATAGCTGTATGAAAAAATTCTAATTGAATGGTCTAGGATTTTTAAAGTGATTTGCAAAAAATGATGAATGAGATGTGTTAATTCGATGACATTTTGTGGTATAAATCGTATTATATAAGCACTAGTGAGAACCCGTCAACATTTGACGGTGAGATTTGAGATAAATGTAAAATACTGTGCCCAGCCTAATGTCCACAATATGTTGCATTTTTTGGATCTTCAGGGTATAACGAAGATATTCTGTGATGTGAAGTTCCCAAAATTTTGAACACGTATGGCCCATGACCAAATGGCAATGCAATATGCCCCACATATTTCAATAATACACCAAATGACACAAAAGAAAGAGCACTATTACACTGACGGATATTATTTCTAAAGTTTTTTGATGTTTCATCATCTATAAACGAATTTGATTACTTTTGGCATATTGCTCGAAGGTAAACTTATTTTCCCATTTAAGCAACACAGAGTAAACTCGTTTGCAAAATTTCTCTCGCATGGGAAGTACAAAGCAGAACAAAACTGACATTTCATAGACAACGACCCAATAGAAAACGAAATGACCTCACTATCACGACACCTACGCTGACTCTCTTTCCCTGCGCCCAGTTAATGTACGTTTGCGTCTTTTGGGGCGCGTGGGCAACGATTCGGAATTCGACATAACCTGTGAACAACTTCACTACTTCAGTACAACCGAGCAAAACCCACTGTCCGAATGTTCTCTACAAAATACACTACAAAAGCAAATACATTCAAACTGTCAACGCCACAATACGCAATTAATACACTGAAATTAATACACTGAAATTAATACACTGAAACAAAACCTTGACAAATTGTAAACAAATCTCAACAATCAAAACAAAACATCAAGCAGCGCCATCATGAAGCAGCGTGGACTCGCATCTAGCGTTTCATACAATCGATTTTGAAACAGCCACCCTTTGGAAGAAAACAATTGACTATTGATAAGCGTGCTATTAAAGAATTAATTAATTAATTAATTTACACCGTAAATGTTGGTGAATCAACACAAACAATATCTGATAACACATCTATGGATTACATTCTTTCATTTAAAGGAAAAAATACTACAATCGGTTCAGTAGAAGCTCTAAACGAAGTCATGGCAGAATACCTTATTTTTTTAAATATATAGATTTCTAAAGGCGAGAAAGTACGCTAGTTACTCTTGTCACTATTTTTTTATTTAACATCAAAAACAGTTAAAAACCCTCTGGCGTACTATGGGAAAAAGTGCAATATGTGCACGGTTCTTTTCAGCTCTGGAAAAATAAAACGAACTGTGAAAATAAAACAAAATAAACAAGCTTCTAGCATATACACGTTTCCCACGTTTCACATTAGATTCACAAAAAATAATTCACATATTTTAGTAACAAGTGTTCTCTGGTTAGCAATTCACAATAATACACACTCACACACACTCGCCCTCTCTCTCTCTCTCTCACACACACACAATTTAACTGCAAAAAAATCAACACATGTAAAAAGCATTTAAAGCTGAATTAAATTACCCCACAATCTTAAAAAGCATTGTATCTATTATCCCAAAACACTCGAAGAGCCACTATTGAGCGCTTTTCCTGTAGCTTCCTTTTTTGGCAGGCTGAACTTCATGGAAGATTCTACTCACTATGAAGAGTGTATTGTATTGATGCCACAAAAAACGTCGATTTTTTCGACAGAAAAAATTATTTTGTGAGTCCATGATACCCAAAAAGCTATTTACTGCAAAACAACTGTCCGTCTGTTCGTCTAACAGTATATCCGTCTACGTGTGGTCAACAGTATATCCGTCTATGTGTGTGTGTGTGTGTGTGTGTGTGTGTGTGTATTGTGACATACCAGACTGTCACACAATATTTTGAAGTAAATAAACATAGCGCGGCAAGTAACGGACAGAAGATTGTGATATAAGGGCATGAAGGATTGGTGGTAAACTGGTAATGGGGTATGACGTAGAAGGAAACTCCAGATTGTTTTGTAGAAAAAGAGAGACAAGAATGTATGAAAGTTATCGAGGGTTGAACTTTGTAATATTGGAGGGAGGAGCTTTAGACCGTGTACTGTACACATCGTACTGCAGAGGTTATTGTAAATGATAGATGCTGGACTTGGTGGAATTTTGCGGGAAATAATTGAGCAGTGAGGACTTATAAATATTTTGTGGGCATAATTCTATTTGGGACTTTTGAATAATTCTGGCACCCGGAGTGCGCAAATCGGACTTGAAGAAAATACCGACGTGAGAGCAAGGAAGAGAGGCTCGAGACATATCTTATAGTTTATGGGGATGAACTTTATATTTTATCGCGTTAAAAGGTGGATGAATTAATTAGAAGAAATAGACTTTCGTGTATCGTGGATTAAGTAAAACGTGGCAATCTAGGAGTTAGTGCCCACCCGTGGCAAAGAATATGGAAGTAAGTAAAACAATTAATAAGTTGAGGAGGTCATCGACCCGGCAGCGGAGAGTTGAGGAGAACAATATACAAGAGAAAAGATTGGTCGGAGCGGTGGATTCTTCCTGGCCTCATCGTCCGAGAGCGCATGGATATCTAAAATAGTAAGAATAATAGCGCCATAGGTAATTTTTACGATCGGTCATGACCAAGGTGACATTTCATGTTAAAAATAATTAATCGATAAATAAACTTATAACGTTCTCATTCTGAAAAAGGAAAGCTGATTATCATTTCTTTAGCATCGTGTGCAATCCACAGTTTAATAATTTCTTTCCAGAAACAAATTTCAGATTCCTCGCTTCTTCCGTATGGAGAGCGGATCGAATGATCGTTTGCTAGGAAGAAAGTAAGTACCGGCGACAATTATTTTCGTAGGAACCCAACCGGCAGAGCTAGTAGGAAAATTATTTCCCTTTAGATGTGTTTGCGGGAAATTTAAAATCGCAACCCTTTCCTGGCGCCCAAAAATGATATAAATTCGGAAACCGATTGCAGAAATAATTTGACAGAAACGGAGAGCGTTTCTATCAAATATCTCTCTCTATATATATATATCTATCTCTCTCTCTCTCTCTCTCTCTATATATATATATATATATATATATATATATATATATATATAGAGAGAGAGAGAGAGAGAGAGAGAGAGAGAGAGATACTTCAATTTAATATTTTTAATTTTTATAATTAGTAATTACTAAGAAAACTCTTTAAAAAATCGTCTCATGTAACGGACAATAATTTCTCCCTCAGAATCTCCCTGGCTGGTCCGTACACTGTCAGGTCCTATCGATTTATTACGTCCTACTGTTGCTATTTTTTTTCTAAAAGTTTTCACATTAATTACAAATGGCGAAGTGGCAAAAGAATTTTATATTGGCATGCATTGTCGGGTATTTGTAACACAAATGTGTGGTAATGATTGAAAGCATTTGCTTCCTCCGTTGGATTTATGATTTACTGGTTATCGCAGCCTTTGATTGGTGGTATCCTCGTACTGGTATCTTTCCGCTTTTTAACGTATTTGTAAAATTGCGCCCAGCTATTTAATAGCTTGTAATAAGTTTGATAAGAACGTTTCCTACGCATCCTTGTTTATCTAGTAATTGTAATGTACTACATAAACCTGCAAAAGTGAAAACATTCTGTGGTGACAGTTGAGATTTTGTGGTACTCCATGATAAAATTATACTATTGTGGTTGATATCTCATTCACCCCATATATTTTAACTGCAAAAGTGAATTCAACCAACAAATTTTTTTCCGCACCGAGACTCGAACTCTGGTCCTCCGATTAAACTCGCCTTCCACCTTACCTCTACGTCTTCGCCATGAAAACGGTCTGAAATAGAAGACGTCGCGGCGCCACGGACGCTTGAGTGTATAAGTGAACAGTGTAATGTTGTGTCTATAAATGAATGTGTTTGTAAATATAGATTCAGAATGAATGCGAGAATGAACGAAAAATGAATAAAAAAGAAGAAATAAGTACATCAACGCGGGGCGACGCTTAGAAATCTAATTATCTCAACCCAATATATTCAACTCGCAATTTTCGAAACTTCAGAGAGATCAACGAAAATGAAACTATTCTTTTAAGCCTCCCTTGTTTAATACACGAAAAAAAATTAAAGAAAAAATAGGATCAGTTTTTTTAGAAAATGATCTTGACATAATTTTCATTAATTTCAACCAGAAATTACATGAAAACTACTATTTGTTTAAAAAAAATCATGTATAACCTTTTTAGAGAGCTGATGTTTTAGAACAGATTTTTAAAGCAAACATCTTTATCTTCAATTTTGTATTTTTAAAATGTTAACTTTTTGCAATTTTCGAAAATGCGAAGAGTTCGCCGAAAATAATGAATTAAAAATAAATAGAATAAGATAATAAATAAATAAATAAATAAATAAGTTATATAATAAGTAATATAATAATAAATAAAAATAAATAAAAATGAATTAACTCCACATTTTACCGTCCATTGACACATACAAGGAGAAAATTTAAAGAAAAAATTTAGATTATTAAATGCTCTTACGTAATTTTAACCCTTGAAATTCTTGTTTTGTTTTATAATCGTAAACCATATGTTTAACGAGTCAGAATTGCCAGAAGGGAAGTACATTACAGCATTGCAAGTCATTATTTTAATGTAAATAACAGCAGGAACTTCTGTGACGCATAGGGAAGAAGTACAATCTCAGCATTTTTCTTGAGCTCCGTAATCTCTATCCCCTCTATTTTACTATATTTGTTGGTTGAATTATGAATGAATTGTGAATTATCCAATAATTCATAATAAAATTCATAATTAATAAATTAATGCATAGGTAATAAATTCCAGTTTAAAAAAAAATAATGAATTAATTCAATTCTTTCAAAATACCACTTTAAATTTCTTGCTCCAAATTTTTATTTTTATATTGCTCATTATGAACGGGTTTCATTCAAATAAGAATATATTTCACACGAGTTTTTTCTTGTTCATTCCAGTTTAAAGAGAAATTTCACGTAAAAAATTAAAAACTGGTTGTTTATCGTGTCTTTTACTGCTCAATATTATAACCTCACTTAGTTGTATGCCCTGATTAGTGTTTTCCTACTGCAGCGAAGGACTAAATGTCATAAAAAATGAAGGAATAGAAATGTGTCCGAGAAAACTCGCTCGCTGACCGACTCGAGCGAGGAACTCTTTCGCCTCCGCAGAGGCGAACGAGAAAACTTTCTAGTGTGTAAGAGTCGGTAAGTTCCCTTGTTTCGATTTTCTACATTTCACGTCGCACATTTCTCGCAACGCATCTCTCGGTGTAGTCTGTTTCGGGCCTTAGGCCCGCAACAGACTACACCGAGAGATGCGTTGCGAGAAATGTGGAAAGAGGCCGGCAAGACTGCATCCACACACTACAAATAGGTTATTCGATGTCTTCAAATGCCTTTAACCGCTACAAGCAGTGGGACAGCAGTTAGCTTGAGATCACCTGCGAGTCCCATTTCTTGTTTTATTAAATGCTTTTGTGTAACTGTAACCTGTGAAATCCTTGTTTTGCTGACATAATAGTACAACATCTATCTGTTTAACTAGTTCGAATTGCCTAAACAGAAATACATTTCTGCATTGCATACAAATTATTATTTAATGTAAAAGAACTGGAACGTATGTGACTTTTAAGGAAGGAGTGCAATCTGTGCATATTTTCTTGAGCTCCGTAATTCTCCTCCTCTGTTTTACTGTATTTATTGGTTGAATTATGAATAAATTGTGAACGATGAACTAATTCAGAATAAAATTCACAATTCATATTTATGAATTCATAAATAATAAATACGAATTAAGAAAATAATGAATTAATTAAATTATTTCAAAATACCCCTTCTAGTTTCTTGCTTCAAATTTTTATTTTTATAGATTATTACGAACGGGTTTCATACAAATAAGGATATCTTTCACACAAGTTCTTTCTTCTTCATTCACGTTTAAAGAGACAATTCAAGTAACCAATTAAAAAACTGTTTGTTTTTCATGTCTTTTCCTGAAAAATATTATAACCTCACTCAGTTCTACGCACTGTTTAGTGTTTTCCTGCTGTAGCGACGGCCTAAATGTCATATAAAAATTAAAGGAGTAGATGTGTGTCCGCGAAAACTCGCTAGCTGACCCACTCGAGCGAGGAAATCTTTCGCCTCCGCAGAGGTGAACGAGAAATCGCTTTCTAGAGTGTTGGTGTTGGTAAGTGTCTCGTGTTTCGATTTTCCACATTTCACGTTGCACAATTCTCGCAACGCATTCCTCGGTGTAGTCTGTTGCGGGCCTTCGGGGGATCCAAGCGGCCCGTATGAACCGTAGTATCTGCGTCTGCGGGCACACGTTCTGCGCATGCGTTGAAGGCTCCGAAAGGCCAGAACCTTCGTTCTCTGTTGCCTAAGTTCGCAATTGAGCGGGAAGTACAAGATGTCAAACCTACAAAGCCAGACGAATCATGTGATTGTTCATTCAAAAATTATCAGTGAATACATTATAAAGTGATGAAGTTTTCTAATATGAAAAGCATTTTTTTTTTCATAAAATATTTGGATAGGCTCCGCCTTACAGTCTAATAGGAAACTACGCCACTGCCCATAACAGTCTTTGGGAGAATGACAGTTACTGTAACAAATTTAGTTATATTAATTCTTATTTTCTCTTTAACGCAAAAAGTGATCCATTAAAGTGAAATAAATCAGATTTCATATGCTCAAATGATAATAAAATTATACATTTTGAATCAAATTTTTCTTGATTTTGTAATTGTGCCCCCTCCG
>BLKR01017222.1:0-13997 GCA_011170035.1 Teleogryllus occipitalis
GCGCGGCGCCGTGAACGCCGCCGTCCGCTAGGATAAGTGGGTTGTGGCGCTTCGTCGTCTGAGCAACATCACTCACTGTCAATTTCCGGTAAAGCAGTTAAGCCCCGCGTTGCGGTGCGGTGCGGAGCAGAGTGAGGTGGCGTGGGACATGAGTGGGGGGAGAGGAGGGGGAAGGGACGGGGAGGAGAATCGAGGCTCCGAAGAACGTAATGGACGATGCAAAAACTCACCGCCTCGCGCAACACAGTCACAGGCTCGGGAGTTAGAGAATGGCGGACTTTGAAAAAAAAGTGAGAGAGAAGACCGAGAGGAGAAGGGACGAGATGGGAATGAGAATGCTGAGATTCTGAGAAAAAAAGCGATGGAGAGAAGAGACGTGTAAGATCGAACAGGGGAAGGATAGGGGAAAGGGGAAAGAAGAGGTAGAAGAGTGAAGAGAACTGAAGGAAAAAGGAAAATTGAAAAAACAAGGGGGCAAGGAGAAGTAATGAAAATAATTCTAGAACGAAGATGTATCTTTTCATTCTCTTATGTCTCAATGTCAGTCAAAGTGTTGCAACAGCATTTAGGAGATACGAAATTAATTTTTTTTATCCTGGGAGAAAAACGGAAATATCGCTTAGTCTTCGGAATGAAGGACGAATATCTCTTCATATCACCAGTAGTTAATATGGTTCGGAAGTTACCGACTTTTTAATTACCGGTAATTACGGAAGTAAAATGTGCAATTACTGGTAGTTAAGTTAATTATCAAAAATAATGGGTAATTATCAGTAATTATTGGTTAATTAGATATATTAAAATTATTTGTAATTAGGATGTTAAAAATTGTTAATTTTTCAGACTACAGACTATTGTAGCGTCATGGACTTCACTCCCTGCTCCGGAGAGACAAGTCGCAAGGTCGATGAGGGAGCCAAAAATAGGCTTCCAAACAAAGGCCAACCCTTCAGGGAAAGTCCAAAAGGGGAGAGGGCTTGTAGGTGCCGGGTGCAACTTGCAACGGCGGAAGCAGACGCCTCAAGACGAGTGCTTGGGGGGAATGATGACGAGGAAGTCATGTGACTCGAGCATATAAAAGGGCTGTCGCAGAAGCCCTGGGTTGGGTAACGTTTCTGGTTTCCTCGCGGCTAAACACCGCAAAACTTGTCCGGCCAAGTCTGCCGCGGAAGTGCTGCAGGCACGTGTGGGTGTTCGAGTCTCGAACCCTGTGAAGTATGCTCGATACTTCGGGGCAGAGTGTCTGCCGAGGCACACCAGGTGCCAAGTTGCAAATCGGCCGAGTTGGCTAAACGCAGGCGCGGCCGCAAGGCGCGTGTTAGGAGAAGGGGGCTGCAGCAGGTAGCCGACAAACACCTTAGAGTGAGGTCTGTAAACAGTGTACATAAATTAATGTAAATAAATTGTATATACCTCACTCGTGTCTGTTTCCTTGTGGAGTAGATCACTACCCACGACGTTACACTATTAAACTTCAATACAAAAAGTCAATATAGTTTTCTATTTAACAAAACCAACTTTCTTCAAGTTCTTTAAATTTATGAAACTAGCACTATAACTTTTTACATGGACTTTTAGTGATAACAACTTTTTTAAACCATAAAATATCTGTTTTTAACCAGATCGGATTTACCTTTAACCAGACCGAAAATAAGCAGTAACTTAGGGGGTCCCCATCTTCGGAGAGTCTCATGCCCAGAAAAAATCGCCCTAATAAAAAATATGTTTGCGTAAAATAATTGTAAATCATATAGTTTACTTTACCAAAAAGTTACAATTTAAAAACTTAAACATATATTTTTAAATATTTGATATATATTTAATTGGAATAACATTAAGAACACCTCATTTTTTGCTATAATGTATAACTTTCTAATGCTACCTTCTAAATGTTTCAAGGCCAAATTTCCAGTAATTGTGGCTCTAAGGCAAACGTACGGTAGAGGCCCGCTGACAGAAAAAAAACTAGAGGCGCAAAAAATGGCACAGACTTTCTCGTACTAAATTTTTCTAATTTCCTTGGTGTGGATTGGCTTGAAGTTCTTACTACATTCTCTGTCCAGCTGCCATCTACCGTCTCCAAAAGTACATTATTTTGACATTTTTCTCAACTTTTTGTTTTTCTAATAGTACAACTGAAATATTACTTCAAGAATATTAAAGTAGAGTAAAACCTTGTCCTAAACAGAACTTTTCACTAAAAAGCGTGAAGCCGTTTATAAGGAAATGGCGATTAAGCATTACCGTAAATGCGAAATTTGAAGCTCCTTTTCACAGGAATCTTTTGACTTTTCGAAAACTTTATTCAAAGTCATTTGTAGCACTTCCATTCACAAATGCAAAAATGTATACAAATCGATACTGCGACCCACGCCTCGGTTTCAAGCCGTAAGGCCAGCACCCGACCTGAGACGTCTTGGGGGTGGCGAACACAATTCGCCGTATGGTCAGCAAGCTCAGTAAGACGTCCCAGTGTGGACACAAATTAAAAAAAACAAAACAGAAGAATGGGGGGGAGTCAGGGTCGTGAAGAACGTTTTGGATTGGATGCAAATTACTAAAACCTCGAATTAGAATCACTTTTCACTTATTTTAGTATATTCTAGAAAAGTTGCTGTTGTGACAATTACATATAATGGCACTAAAAAATCAAATACACAATAACTATGACTGGCTGGAAGAAAAGACCCAACACACTCTAATGACTAAATACACAACTTCTTGCTCTCATTTATAACACAAACTTTCAATGAACACACTTTCAGCAATACTGAGAATCGTTAAAAAAGAAATAACTTTATACAGAAAAAACAAATTGAGAATCAAAGCTAGCAATTCTGAATTAACACTGCTTTAAAGTGAAATACTCTCTCTCTCTCTAAAAATTCAGAGAATAATTAATACTGGAATTCGTCTCTTACTCAGATTCTTATTCATTAATTTACAATTTTACATTTTCAATAGGTCCTTTAAAAAAAGATTGATTCTGACCTCTCGTGCTAGAGATAGGAAACAAACGTACTTCTACTTTCTTTATCTTTTAGTATAGCAAATATTTTACTCTCCCCTCTTTCTACGTAAAGAATCCAGAATAAGCTTTCCGTTTAAAAATGAATTACTCCTTTCAATATAAAAACTGTTCATTTGGCACGACCTTACTTTTTGCTTCTCGGCCGCGTAGGGAAATCCGTTGCGCCTTCTCCTCCCCTCTCCTCGGTGCTGTTTGTGGCCTTGAAGCGTCGGAGCTTTGGGTTGAGAAAAGTCTGCTCCGCAGAACCGCTCGCTCTCCCGGTCGAAATTCAGTCGCCCACCAGAAACGTGTTCTCCGTCTCGTACAAGGTTAATATTCTTTCGTACTCGCATATAAATTTTAATTGACTTCCAATTATGACGGTTAATAACCAACTGAATATTCAGAGTGTTGAATTAAATCCAGAGATCAACCTTTTATACGAGCACACAAAATTTAAGAGAGCAAATAATAAAACTGAAAAAAAGAGAAATGAATGCAACTATTAATTTACTGCCACGTGTTCAAAAACTCCTCTCCCTTCATTCTCCTATTATAAATGCACAACGTCTCTTATTATCTTTCTCTCGAGATTACGTTCAAATTAATTTATAATGGGATATTTACCTCTCCGTATCTTCCTGAAGAGTTTTATAAAAGATGCCGATCTGAAGTCCGCTGCAATACGAATCCCTAGCGTGCCGTCGGTACGTCTGCACAGTTCCGCTGCTGACCTCAGAAAGAACGTTTTTTTTTTGTCTGACTACCGGTCTCGCACGATCTATTGTGGCGATCTCTATTGACCTAATTTTCTGCTAGCGTTCTTTCGTATTCTTCCGCGTTGGCGCGCGTTCGAACTGCTCATTTCTCTCGCTCTCTTATGTTTCATGTGACACGTTTTCGAAGCATCAGGAAAACGGACGGTCACAATACAAATGTGCATATTAACGGCGTGAGACATTAAAAAAATTACATTGGTGTAATTTGTGAAAAAATAAAAGAATAGATAGATAGATATTTATTATTCTGCAGGTAGGTATATACAACCTGGTGGCAGAACTCTACAATTTACATATTACTAATATTAACTTAAAATTATTTAACAATGTAACTTTAAATTATTTAAAGACATAATAATAATAATAATAATAATAATAATAATAATAATAATAATAATAATAATAATAATAAAATGCTAACAATAATAGCCTTAACTACATTATATGGTTGACCTGCACAGTTATTTGAAACTATTAATACAAGATTACATGACTTTTAAGTACACTTCACTTCACTTTCACTTCACTTCACTTCACTTCACTTCACTTCACATTTGAAATACACCTCGGGTCTTCATGAAAGTACCCCCAAATTGTAAAGAATATTTTTCAAAATTTCAAGGCTTCAACCAGAGACAGATGGACAGGGGTTTTCTCAATTTCGAAAAGATCGTACATATGGTTTGGGCACTAGATTTGTTCACATACGACCGACGGACAAACGGACAGACGGACAGACAGACGGACAGACAGACGGACAGACGGACAGACAGACGGACAGACAGACGGACAGACAGACGGACAGACAGACGGACAGACAGACGCGGACCAGACAGACGGACAGACAGACGGACGAGACAGACGGACAGACAGACGGACAGACAGACGGACAGACAGACGGACAGACGGACAGACAGACGGACAGACAGACGGACAGACAGACGGACAGACAGACGGACAGACAGACGGACAGACAGACGGACAGACAGGCGGACAGACAGGCGGACAGACAGGCGGACAGACGGACGGACGGACAGATGGATGGACGGTTTGAGAAAAGCTACTTTTTCGGAATCAGGGGACCCGAAATCGTGTATTTCTGTTGAAATCTCGAAATCGATTTTCTGCAGCATTGCATAACTTTTTCTAAACTTCGTACATTACTCCAGTATATACGTATGTATACGAGAAAATAAAAAGGATCATTATTTCAATACTGGTAAGTTTACAATGGAAATGAAAATTCATTTGCTTTCTGAAAAACCATTAATAAGTTGAATTGCTTTTCGAAAAATGTAAATGAAAATTTTGGTTCCTTTTTCTAAATATATTTAAAAGAAAATGTTCATGGGAGTATCGATTGTTTCCTATACACGTGTTAATAAAGTAACAACGAAATCTCACAATACGAAAATGAGAACACAATAGTATTACTTCTGTAGGCATCTTAGTATTGTCACCATGTTAATTACAAGGCCATCGTGTCAATGGTCATCATGCTCGGTGAGGTTGTTGTCCAGTCTCCGTGATCCATTGAGGATGTTCTGTGATGGCCCCTTGTTTTTCTTCTGGACATAAATGTAGCTTCACTATGCGCACGTTTTGTTGAACTCTCCTTTTGATCTTGTAGTAGTAGGAATAAAGCTGGGGTGAATTACTATTTTGTTACCAATGCAGAAAAATCAAATCTGCAGGTCGTTTACCAATGCAAATAAGTTTTCTATAATTCGGGAAAGAAAATGTCTAGTTTTTCAAATCTTGCTAATTGCGCGTCTTTTAAACTTTTATTATTAGTTATTTTGTTTGTTTTATATTTTAACGTTTCATTTGTCTTTCAACTATTTATAATTAAAATATTAATAACAGATTTTGGTGATCTCGAAAACGTGTGCAGATCGTCTTTCTCATACCTCATATAAGTTTTTACTGCCTTTGACTGAATAATTCAAAACAAATCGCCAGTATATACAACTGTTTATAATCCTAACGAGAATAACTGATAAAAACACATATAATAGAGAATATTGTACAATGTTCGTCCCATATTAATAAGGACAAATAAATACACAGACATAGAGATAAAATCAATAAGACTCTTACTAAGTAAACGCATGCATGGTAAGAGGAAAAGTCAGTATCACTACCATATAAACATTTCCATCACCATCATCATTACACTCACCACTACCATCATTATCATTGCCGTCACCACCACCACCACCACCATCACGATAAACAATGTATGTTTGACAAATTGCACAATTTGAAACAATGCTCAACGAAAATTTTCCCTCTTCAATATTTATTCAAAATATCTACATTTCTAACGATAATAAGGAGAAGCTATAGATTTCCCAGTCAGATTCTCAGCGAGTCCGTGTGTTTGTTACCATAACGACGCATTTACTTAACACCTTGCTCGTAGTATGTAGCTGAGACAAATACGCGTGAAGAGCATACACAAAGGGCTGAAGTGGTATATGTGAGATTGCTTGATTGATTGCTTGATTTTTTCGTGTTTCCGGGCACGTCAACTGCTTTGGTCATTACTCCCGTTGGTGTAGTGCATGTTTTTTTCGCGGGAGTTGGCGCTGAACTTCCCCCACTGGATGGCGAGATCCGGCGCCGACCTACCGTCGGCTAGTGGGGTTTCCACCTAACCAGCACTCTCCTACCAACGGGGCACCGCCCCAGCCGGAACAAGCTCTAAGCTCCCGACTGATCTCCCGGAATATGTGGTAGTGTAGTGCATGTTAGTATAAGTGTGTGTGGAAGGGGAGAGGATAGGACATGAATAGGAATAGGATAAGAAAGAGGGAGAGGATAGGAAAGAGGAAGGAAAGATCGCGCGCGGTCCGTGGCCCGTTTGTTAGGGTACTGCTCCGGCATTCTCCTGGTGTTGATCGGAGAAACCACGGAAAACTACGGATCAGAGCAGCCGGCCGCTAGAATTCTCCTCCAGACAGACACTGAATTCGACCTAGCTGAAAAGCTAGTGTCGAAAATCCTGCCGCCGTCAGGACTCGAACCTAGGACCTCCCGGTCAGAGGCGCTGGAGTGGCATCAGTTGATGCCCCGATGGTATATGCGAGCAAAGTAAAGAAGTGCTCATATATTTAATGAACTTTAATATACAGTGATACGTGTATCTCATAAGGTGACATGTTATTTCATACGTTATTGTTGTAATTTGCGATAGCTAATACCATTCATTATTTCTCTAACGCACTTTTTCAACAACAAAAGAAAAACAGCAAAAAGAGTGATAACTGTGTCCAAATAGAAAAAAAGCGCGCCTATCTTTGCACAGAGATTCAATATCGGTCACGAGAAGTAATTTCGTGGTTGGGAATAAAAGACATTCCATTAACGTGTTTGACACCAGTTCATGTCTTTGGTAATTTTCTACAAACGAGTCAATTTCCATTCTTTTAGGGAGAAAGCACTTGACATTTATCATTGCTACTCTTCTGCTCTGGTCGCCCATGCAGAAAAATTCTCTCAGAAACAGTAGCTTCTCGGGCCAAGTTATAAGGGGAGAGACAAAAGGGAAGAAATCCATTGCAAGAGTAACCTTTAGCACTGACGAAAGCTGAATCTGTTAACAAGATACCTCATATATGAATGTAAATTCGAAACGAATTGCTTCGAAAGTGGAAGCAGTATTGGCACACTCCTCAACCATATTCTTTTAGCCATTTTCTAAGCAATATTTGTAACGTACTATCCCAAACCCGCTGATATTGCGTTCCTGACGTCGAATCACTATCAGTTCATGTTCTGATTTATTCGACTTATATATTTTTGTATGAGAGATATAATTTTAATTGAAATAAGTGTATTGACCACTTTCAAATGCTTCAAGACAAATTTATTTTCGATGTACAGTAGCGGAATTCCGGCAATTTATTTTATATTAATAATATTCTGAAATACAATCGGAACTAGAACAACACAAAAGTTATACTGACAATGACTGAAATATTGCGGTGCAACATTAGTCTAATGAGTAATTGCTGATCACAAAAAGCATAATGAATACATAATTTTAATATATTTAAGCTCAACTCCTCTGAACAGAATTTTACAAAATGCTCTTCATGTGTGATATTCCGTGGGCGTCACAGCATAAAAATCCTATTACAGGTTTTTTGGATCTTATTATTTACGAAAACACTTTTTATCAAATTGAGAGGTAGGCTTGGTTTGCCAAATAATTCATAATTGCTACAACGACAGATTCGCCTAAATGGCGTAGCTCTGTTTGTCCATAAGAATAACACTTAATACTTTTTAGCATTAGAACACGTAACTAGTTTTTTGACAATATTTATGATTTTCTGTAATTGATAAACAAATTATTTTTATATTCAAATATATAATAATTGTGATATACAAGGTAGATAGCTTTCTGACAAGTTCGATGTCTGTAAAAGAAATATGTCCTTTGATTCTACTCCACATTGTACAGAATGTCTTGGAATAAATTGACTAACTTCTAGGTCATGCAGAGGGGTAAAAATGATCACTTCCTGGCAGGAATGAACAAACACCATGATATTTCACATTTCGTAGGTAGTTGGTTATTTACTTTTGTATGATTGTAATTTGCATTGTATTTAAATTAAAACAATCTTTGTAAAGAAGTTATGCTAGCCTGTGGAAATAAATTAAATCTAAAAAATATTTCCGAGTTACACATTTTATATTTAACACTGAATGTTAGGCAAACCCGTATAAAAAGATGTTCTCCACAAAAATGAAATTTCCTGGACTGCGTCAGAATGAGTCCTGCAGAACGCATGTGCATAATGTTTTACCTAACAAACACGGGAAAACGGAACATAAATAAATAGCAACAACTAAATAATAAATAGTAACTACAGTCAAATGCAGCAGAGAAACATCCGTGTAGGTAGATGCAAAAGGTTTGAATAATGCCTCAATATGTGCAATCTCTCAAATAAAATTGAATTTATCGAGGCAGCATTACAGTGTAATCTGAGTCAAATAGATGATTTTTGCTTTAAAAAACATTGATAGTCTCATAATGATCTAAGCACACTCTCAATTCCTAGTTTTTACCTTGCAGAATCTTATTGTAGAGCGAAGGAATCAAATAAGGGCCCTGCTTACGGTTCGTGTATTTACGGAAGAAATAATATTGATTCTACCTTTCTTGTCAGAATTCAATTTATATGCAATTGAAAAAAGTTTTTGAAGCAACAGTCGTACATCTTACTACGCACAAAATTATCTTACTTTGCATCTACATTGTGATGTACAAAACAAATCAGATTCAAAGAATTCAGAATTAATTCAGTTTGTTTGGGGGAATAATTATTCTGAATTGTAATATTATTAATAGTACAAATAGAAAATGTATATTAGGTAGATTAACCTCATTTTCCTCACATTCCACCAAATGAAACTACTCCGTTAATCGTATTTACTGACGATGTGAAGATGTCGCCACTGGACGTCAACGCGCCAATTTCCAAATCGAACGTCGATTCTTTAGATTCAGGAGAATTATTTGCATCTATCTCTCTCGAACCACGGTATATGAATATTGTTTATATAGATATATCGCAAGCAACACCTCACAATATCGTACTAGCGTGCAGCAGCAACAGAATTTATGCGTGTACTATCGTAGTAATGTAAATATTCGCATAATTTGTGAGATTTTATGGTGATCGATAAAATGCTGAACATACCACGAAATGTTAGTGTTATTACTGCCTCGTCCAAATTAAATATTTCGGCTCCGCTACGCTCCGTTTCGATTTTTAACTTTTGGTCTCAGCAGTAATAACACTCATAACATTTCTATGTATGTTAATAGCTATATCATGCTTGCATGCAACATTTATATCTTTTAGTAACGGGCTCAAAAGAGCATTTACAGTACTAAACATACTAAGAATAGTTCTAGTTTTCTTGCAAATGCTTCAACTGGTTCAAGATGTAAATTAATTTGTTGAAATTACTAAATTACTCTAGGGAAAGTAATATTTCCCAGCTTTTTCAATGCAATATCACGACTGGACATGCTGACTTGAAAATTTCACCAAATCACTGCTGATAAAATACTGGCAAAGAATCCAATTCTAACAAGACACAGTCTTTACTCGTTACTGTACACAATCTTACATTCTTTGCCGATATTGTTTTTCTTCTTTTTGTCGAAGAACATCAAAAGATGTAAGAACTCTTTTCACCATAGTTTGATTAAGTTTCTACTAAGTTCTCTGATAATGCCCTTCTCAAATTTTCTTGAGCTTTCTGCCTTGTTCAATCTCGCGATCAAATGTTCAATCTCGCCACCAAGGCGCAGCCCTTAAAAGCTGTCTTCCCGCGCGGCCACCCACTATTAAGAGCTTACTTTCACCAACCTCTCACAAGTCGCTCTCTGTGCATGCCAGCACGAAGCTGCACTTCGAAAAATCCAACAAAAGGGCAATAAAAACATTTACAGTGTCTTCCGCGCAAACCGCCGTTCTCACGGGCCCACGCCCGCGCAGAACATTGACCGCCGCTTCACGGGGCCGCCAGCTGTGGTTTAAGCCCTCATTAGCCTAGGGCTGGGCCACCCCGGCGCGCGGGGCCCGTCACTCATCCCATCGCTCGCTACCTGACAAGCGACCAAGAAATGTGTACAAATATTTCTGGGAATCGCTTCGGGCCTCCCTCGCAAATATAAGCCCGTTAATGTATCTCGCCGACAAAGAGAGCTTCAGGTGCACTGCCGGCGCGCCGCCCCGCTCCTTGGCCACCTGCAAGCCAGATGCCTATTCCCGTGGAAATCTCAAATACAAACGGGCCGCCATCGCGGGCACCCCACGTGCCACCGCCTTTGCTTCCGATCGCCGCCAGTGTCACGTGACACTCCTCTCCCCAGGCTCGAAGGCGCATCACGAATAGGGAGCCGATCGCGGGCACTTCAAACTTTCCCGCCTTACCATAGGCCCAAGTCACAGCCACTTGACTCTGCCCTCCACGACCTCAATCACACCCGCAATATAATAAATACTGCGACTTCGCTCCCAGATAAGAGAACAGAGAGGAACTGACAACAGAGACTAGAGAGAGCAGATGAGGGAGAACAGACAATCAGTACAGACAATCGAGAACAGACAGAACAGACGAGGGGGAACAGACAATCAGTACAGACAATCGAGACAACAGACAGAACAGACTCAACAGAACAGACTAAACAGAACTTCTAAAACCACACTGCTCCGAACTTGTTAAACTGACTGACCAGCAAAACTCATCAAGGTCGACTGTTCCTGCTTCGCCTATCAAGGCGATTAGTACGGCCAAATCAAGCCTGCCTCAAATTCGTGCCACTCGCGGGCCGCAGCCGCCACCTGGCCGAATTCACGACAAACTCCACCACCAGCTCCGGTCATCTGAGTCCGCGCCCATGCCAGTTCGCACCACCGAACTGCCTGGAGCCTACCTCAGCCCGAACAGCGACACACTCAGCCGAGTGATTTGGGTTGGTGCCTTCCTTGCTACAAACTGTAAGTAAGCTAAACCCAAGTGTACTTCAAGAAAGAAGAGCAGTCAGTAACTTTATAAACTTCCAATGGTCCTCCGGCTCATTATAAACCAAAACCAGTTGTATTCATAATTATTATGCAATTAAATTTATATTCATTCTCATTGCATATTGTCTATCATTCCCCTAAAGGCAAACAATCCCCTGAAACCCGTTCTGATCCCCGTATGTAGTCGCACTCGCAGCACGGCACCTCCCAGTGCTGCATCTGCTACATGCCTTAACTTTTGAATTCACACGCAGAACACCATGGCAATTTCGTGAAAATGGTTCCTTCCTTGAATTTTGGTCGTCCCATTGTACTACATAGAATTCATTATTTTTCTTTTCTAAGACATGTTTATGATTAATGAATATTTGGGCAAGGCTGGGTTCTTCAACCCGTATACAATTTTCGAAGAAGAATCTATTACATATTTCTCGGTATCTTAAGTAAACTTACCTTGAAACTGATGACATATTTCACATTATAATACTCAAAAAGTGACATTTTGAATATTGTCCATGTTACTGTATGTTAAACCATTGTCTATTGACGAAGAGTAGTAATAATCAATAGGTATACGTATCATTGAACTCCAGGCGCTTGCACAGAACAAAAATACATACAAGAATTCATTAAATGGTGCTTCAATAATTTAGCAAATAAAGTAAATTGGGTATAAGATACTGTAGTAGTTCCAATTCCATAATTTAAACCCTAGTCTATATTTCCATATCGTTAACAATTCATTAAGAGTAAAAGGCACTAAAATTAAAGAAACCACTGGTTATGCATTAAATAATTGGAGTTGGATACATTGAGGCCAAGATCTTACATTCCGGCGGGGAAGGACCACCGCCACCCCTCAAATTTACAATCTACAATTTAACGATGACTTTTCGTAGATGAAACAATGGTGGCGGAATGCTGACATTAGATAAGGTTTCAGCGTGTCGACATACATCGAGAATCGTGTCAAATTTTTGGGTCTGACAACAACCCCTCAAAACAAAAAAATACGATAGATTTTGCGATTAAAATATATATTGGAAGGTGGTGGCGCGATTCTGGCTTCAGGTTCGGATTCACGAAGTCGAAATACGTAGAGAAATATAAGTTTTAAGTCTCGGGTCTGACAACGTTTTTCTGTGTGACTGTGTATATGTAAAACTAAGAAAAACAATACAATTTGTACATGGCTTGTTAGTGCAAGATTAATCTAAAACTGAGAATTAAATAGCACTCGACAAGTGCATTGTTTATGTACGACATCGATATGCAATACTATTTGTGTAGAAAAAACTTTTACGGCGCTGTGGACTTAAGTTTTACAAGGAAACAGAAACAAAACTATATTAAATGTTTGCAGCACAATACGTACAATTTTAAGATTCTTGCACATCTGCAGTAGATGTTTCATTCAATTAGAACTACACACTTTCACTATCAGAACAAACATTACACACTTTTCAAATTTCAATCACAGTTTTCACAAGCCAATTTTCTCCTTCCCAATAGTGACTTTTCCATTCCTATAAAATTTCTTATCGGAAAATTGCGTTTTTTTCGTATGGTCCAGTTTAAAAGAGACGTTATTTAAATATTTGGATACTTATTTAGTCAAAAACAGTAAAAACTGTATGAGGCGTATTTAACTATTAATAGTTGAAAGATGGAAAAATAGTATAACTACTCCTACTCCTACTCCTACTACTCCTACTCCTACAACTCCTACTCCTACAACTCCTACTACTCCTACTTCTACAACTCCTACTCCTACAACTCCTACTACTCCTACTCCTACAACTCCTACTCCTACAACTCCTACTACTCCTACTCGAACAACTCCTCCTATTCCTACAACTCCTACTACTCTTACTACTCCTACTCCTACTCCTACTCTTACTACTGCTCCTACTCCTACTACTGCTCCTACACCTACTACTGCTCCTACTCCTACTACTGCTCCTACTCCTACTACTGCTCCTACTCCTACTACTGCTCCTACTCCTAATGCTGCTGCTTCTGCTACTGCTCCTGCTCCTGCTGCTGCTACTGCTGCTGCTGCTGCTGCTGCTGCTCCTGATGCTGCTCCTGCTGCTACTGCTACTGCTGCTACTGCTACTGCTGCTACTGCTACTCCTGCTACTGCTACTCCTGCTACTACTGCTACAACTACTGCTACTGCTACTGCCACTGCTACTGCTACTGCTACTGCTACTGCTACTGCTGCTGCTGCTGCTGCTGCTCCTGCTCCTGCTCCTGCTCCTGTTGCTGCTCCTGCTCCTGCTCCTGCTCCTGCTACGCCTACGCCTACGCCTACGCCTACGCCTACGCCTACTACGCCTTCTACGCCTTCTACGCCTACTACGCCTACTACGTCTTCTACGCCTACTACTCCTACTACGCCTACTACGCCTACTACTCCTACTACTCCTACTACTCCTACTACTGCTACTACTGCTACTACTCCTACTCCTACTCCTACTACTACTCCTACTCCTACTACTACTACTACTCCTACTACTACTCCTACCCTACTCCTACTCCTACTCCTACTCCTACTCCTACTCCTTCTCCTACTCCTTCTCCTACTCCTACTCTTACTACTACTCCTACTACTACTCCTACTCCTACTACTACTACTACTCCTAC
>BLKR01017223.1:0-13993 GCA_011170035.1 Teleogryllus occipitalis
ATAATTTATGTACCATATTGATGTAAATTGGGTAGATAATAGTTTATTGTCTGTAACAGTCTATAGTCTATTGTCTGTAATTGTTTTGTAACATCACATTTTCAGAAACTGAAGAGGATCTAACATATGAGGTTGACACATCTTTAAAATATATACTTCAAAAACTTGACTGGAATCAATGGTTTTATAGGAACGTTTGGTTTATCCGGTGATCCCTGAATTATTTGGAAAATTATATGTTTGGGTGTTTTTAGATGACAATCAGCCCTGGAAAATTTACCTGCAATTGGGTAAATTATATTATAAGTTTTTAAGTCGATATGTTTAAGTGTCTTCGACCGTTCAATCAATTCTTGAAGGTCCTTCTGAAAAGAGGTCAATTTACTTCTTTTGAGGGCAAAAATATGCAGGAGTTGTTTCTTTTCTTCTTAAAGACCCAGTGAAGAATTTTCAAATTCTTTAATAACAACTACTCTGTCTTTGACACTTTTAGTCATAGGTTAAACTTAAACTCATACCTAGAAGATTGACAATCAATTTGACTATTTCTTTGTGCCAAAAAATCCCATTCAGCCATAGAGGTTGGCCATCATAGAAAAATTGCAAAACAACACAATTCATAAAGAATTTACAACAGTTAAAGTTTAGCTTTGAATAATTTTTTAATTGGGATGTTCTGCGATTTTGCTATGATACCCAACATCTACAGCTATTACGTGACCGAAAAATCGAGAAAATAAGCAAAAAATCCCTTTAAAGTGTCAATAAGTAGCAGCTGAGAGTAAGGGTGGGGTGAAATCAAAAAGCTTCTTTCTTTCTTTTTCATGCTTGTTCAAATTCTCGTTCCTTCAGTTTTTAAGGTTTCCAACTTTGCAACGCAACCCGATTAAGTTACTTTTCAAAGTAAGAACTATGCTAGCACATCTTTGAAAATTGGTCAAAACAATAACAACCAAGATGATACAAGCTCATCTCATCATCTACTTCCTCCTCTTTTCTCTTCACAGAGTACACTGTGTATCCTTCCTGCAAATAAATACAGTTCAACACATAACTGCTGTAAAGTGCAAATACCACTAACAATAACAATAACAATAATAATAATAATAATAATAAAGGGGGGAAAAAAGAAAAAAAACAAAATAACTGAAATGTGAAACAAGGAAAAAATTAACTATACTTATTACCAATGTCAGAGTATTTAAGTATTAAAAATTCTAAATAATTAAAAACAATTAATTAATATTTAATACTTAAATAAATTGAAAGTTTTAATTATTCTAAGTATCTACACAAAATCCGTAATAGTTTTCCACTTTACTAAAGGTTACAAATTCTTTCTTTTCTTCCTTTCACTATGGTATTGGGAGGGGAAGTACTGGAATCACCTCAACAATACCATATCAAAATTTTGGTAGTAAAAACCATGTGAGGTCCTTTTGAACTCTACCTTTGCCAACATGTCAGAATTAGCGCCTATTAGCACTGTTCCAAAGAGGGGTAAGATTGGTTACATTTTAGGGGATAAGATTTCTTAACTTCATATTATTTATTATATTTCAGAATTGAATAAAACAAGCATGTGTCATCTAAATATTATTTGTAATACAAACTTCCAGTGTTTGCAGAAGTTGAAAGAAAACTAAGCACTAAAAGTAATCGAAACTTATCTACAAACAACATCGCAAGAAAGTATATTCCCTACCCATACTGTTGATAGAAAATGGTACACAGGAGAAATAACTTCACCAATGTAACTGATATATTTGCAAAATTAAAAGCTCGAAAAGTGCCCCGCACATAATTCTTTTCACTGTTGACCTCAATAATTTCACAATTTTATTGCAATAATTTTTTTTTTATTTGCAAACTTTCTTTGCAAGGCACCAAATTGTATTTTGCCCTGGGCACCAGAAACTAAGCAAGGCAGTCCTCCTTACAAAACATTTTCAAATTGGTAATTTTTTTTGTTAGTCTTCAATATTGACAGTTGAATTTTAACAACACCAGGATTCATACACACGTTTTATTTTAATTTTCTTTTGTGCCAATTTTACATCTTAAAATATAATCTTGTGTAAATGTATCTTTGGGAACACATAGGGCTACCTTGCACAAAGCTAGCCGAATATCCAGTGAATGGGAGAATAAGCAGTTCTGTGCATATGTGTCATGGTTTCTAAATATACACACAACCCCTTTACTCCCTTCCTTATAAATACAAATAAAATTACTTCTATAACATTTGAATCCTTGTCTTCTTAATACGGGTTGTGATACACCATTCCAACGAATTTATCGTGAGCTCGCGAAATCAATCCTATATAGAAATTCGAGAAAAATATTATTATTACTTCCAGAAGATGTACATATTTTAATCATTCACTATCATGATTCCCTTGAGGTTGTTGCTATCTAATAATAATAATAATAATAATAATAATAATAATAATAATAATAATAATAATAATAATAATAACTCCATGAAATTTCTGTCTGAAAACCGTATAAATTTTGATGATGGAGATTTTTTGATGAAGAGAGATTTATGGATGGCCAAAGCTCTTCGTGGAAGACATCCACATGAGATGAGCCAAGAACATGTCGATTTGAAAGCATCGAACTACTGGCTCATATCACGACAGATCTTTCCAGAAACTGAAGTGTTTATGTTGACTATTCAGGATCAAGTTATTCCAATGCGTAACTATTTGAAGTGAATTGTTAGAGATAGCAATGTGCAGAATGAGTTATGTCGTTATGGTTGTCCAACAGTGGAATCAATTCATCATGTTACCTCGGGTTGTCCACATTTGGTAGGCACCAAGTATAAACAGCGACATGATTCGGTGGCCAAAATTTTACATCACTCATTGGCTCAGAAATGTTGTCTTCTGACTGAAGATAAGGTACCGTACTTTAAGTACCAACCTATGAGTGTTCTGGAGAACGAAGAGTGGCGCTTGTATTGGGATAGAACTATCTTAACAGACCAGACAGTGATTCACAACAGAACGGATTTGGTTGTGATTAACAAGTGTGAGAAACATGTCATGCTTATTGATGTTTCTGTCCCAAATACTGGCAACATTCAAAGCAAATACACTGAAAAAAATCAGTAAATATGCAAATCTTGTTGAACCCATTGAGAAACAGTGGAATATGAAAAGAGTCAACATTATCCCGATAATTGTTTCAAGCACCGGAGTCATCCCTAGGAGTCTGATGTGGTGCCTTAAGCAACTAGGTTTGAATGAAGACCTGTACAAACCCATGCAGAACGCAGTTGTTATTTCAACAAGAATAGTGTGGGAATTCACGAGAAACAAAGTACTATAAATTCTTTTTAAAAAATTGATGTATTGACTGTGCTTTGATTTTGTATATCTGTGCAATTCATTCATATGTGCCAATAAGATCAGGGGGGGGGGGAGAGGAAGGAGGAAATAAAAAAATAAATTAATAATAATAATAATAACAACAATAATAACAACAACAACAACAACTCAATGAAATTTCTGTCAGAAAACTGTATAATTTTTGATGGAAGAAAAAAAAGGTTTCTAAAACTGGCCTTTTTTGGCTGCCACTTTGTCCATATCACATTCCCTCCACCCCCCCCAAAAAAAATGCGCACAAACACGCCCGCCCACGCACTCACTCACTCGCGCGCACACCCACACACACACTAACAAAGCTACTGTTTCTTTACATCTTTACTTTTTATATTATATTGTCTTTAATAGCCTTTGACATTTACCATAAATTCCTAAATGTATTCCATAATATTTATCATGTTCGTAACTCCTTTTCCAATCACTTGTTTTCTTATTGTAACATTTATAAGTAATTTTTCATCATGTTCGTGAGAAAATGCGACTATCATTCATAATATGGAAAATTAATTTATTATCACGGAAATTCTTTTATTTATCAAACATTACATAGTTGTGACATGTCATTATTTATCAATATGTCCTGTTTTTATTTATTTATACTCTCACAGTCTATTTTGGGCACAGTTCTTTAGAATATCAATCAATTAATTAATTAAAGAAAACATCTTCCACTCCTGCAACTTCACATGTTCTTGTTCTTATTAACATACGAAATTAAAGTTTTTTTTAATCCTAATCCAATGTTTTGAATTTATTATGGACATGTGTGATTGGACTGTCACATATGCCAGTTCGAATTCTGCACTATCAACAGAAATTCCTCATTGACGCACCTAGTCTGATTATTACTTAAGATTTGCTATCTCAGATTGTGCTTTTATTGTGAAGTACACAAGTGATAAAAATGGACACAATTTCAATAATTTCTACAAGGGCCTATGGAACAGGTTCAGAATTCTAATTTTATCAAGATATCATACACCGTTTCACAATAAAATGTACCGGAATGTGACTGAAGACAACGATCTTCGAAATGTGAGAAAAACTATCACCAGATATAGGTTTCAGAAATTTAAAAAAGAATCAAACGAGTCAAATTTAGCAAACAGAGAATGTTTTCTGAGCACTCCAATAAAATTTTTGAAGAGTAGATGGTACCTTACTTTCGTAGAAAATTTAGCAAACTGTTTATGAAAAGTAAAACAATTAGATTTCATTTTAAATTACGATGCTTGGTCTCTTTAGCCACTTGTTGTCATTTATTCCACATAGTGCAGCAAATTCTTGTTATTAGTGATGCTATAGAATGGCACTGACTTTCATTAAGTTTACTTTCAGTAATTAGGATGCTCAATTGTATGAATATTAGATTGAACTTGCTTCAACAATAAATACTTGTAACTTTTATAATAAATATTTCTCAACTTCTTGTTGTGGTATAATACACTAAATGTGCATTTCCATTATGTTTGCATACCGAAAAGGGCAGGTTTTTCCCTTTACCAAACACACACAGTACTGTTTTTCTAAGTCGTATATTCCTAAATATTCCTTGTGCCTGAATGATATTCTACACTTACAACAAAGAAGGTAAATAAAAACTCACTGCGTAATTTGAAACATGCTCTTCAGAATGATCATCTGGTTCCAGCTTAACCTGCAGGCAAGAGAGAAATATTTAGAAAAACATTCACCAAATCTGTGTCATAACTTTAACACAACTACCATATAAAAGTCATTAAAATTAGCACCTAACTTGATAACTGTCCATTTTCCTAATATGTCAAAAGAGATGACACTAAATGATAGTGTAAATTTACTGTTTACAAAATTCGACATTTGCTCCAGTATTTCTTAATTCTGGATGTAATTAATTTAAACGTTGGAATATTACCACTGAAATGTATCACCTGCTACAAGTAAGGAGGAAAATTTACTCACTTCAAAAGTGAACAATTTCTACAAGGAAAGGGTTAGTTAGAGGATTAGTAAATATAACAATGCTAAACTACTTTATTGAAAGACCAGCTGTCGGGGATCCCTCTGTATCTGATCTCCTTAATAAAATATAGTGCTGAGTAAATTTTACTCTGGAATCTCAAAACATTCACTTACAGTTATGTTACAATTCTACGAAATCAAAAAAACAAAAAATACTGTGAGATGTAAATTGACGTAACAAAAGTAAATATTACATCTCCGAAAGGTGCGTTTCTGTCACACCATGAAATCTTTAAAAATAGATGCAAGTGAATATATTTTTTATTCATCACCAGTATTCTAGGTTCAAACATGGCTATCTCCATACAAGTATACTTTTACTTTATAAAACAATCTCAATAAATATCATCTCTACATCTACGCTCAAGCAGCACCAATGAAATCCACTATTTGAGATTTCACTACTAGGGCCCAGATTTTAATGGCATGTCACTTTTTTCTCTGAACCTTTGAATATGAAGTAAACCATTACATAGAAGGCACTAGCAAACACTCAGAAACAGTACACTCGGCTAATTAGCTAGTTACTTAGACTAATCAGGACCATATTTTTTAACACCGTCCTGTCGAGAGAAGTATTATAGAATATTAAAATTGATTAAATTAATTAATAAAAAATTTAAAATGAGTTAAACATTTTAAATTGGTTTGTTGCACATTTTAGCTAATAAAACGTCAATAATTTAAAAAAATGAGGAGTATTTATAGTTTTCCCGTGATTATACATAAAAATATACTCTGTTTTTAAAAGAAATAAGTTGTAGGTCATAAATGCTTGCATATTTCCCTGATATATAGGCCACTAAAATCCAAGCCCCAATAATTTCTAGTCAGCTACACAGCACGCAAAGAAAAGAATACAATATACAGAAAACATTTACCTTTTCTACTTTAATGGTACGTCCCCGCAACAACCATATACTCTTTGGCAACAACATTACTAGAGCTGACTACAACTTGCGAAATGACGGTTATATTATATCCAAACGTTTCGTTGACTCGTTTAAACCAGTGGGCGGCCACGGCCGTGTTAACGGAACGTCGTGTAACGAACTTCCAGAGAGTATACGACTGGTTGTAGCGGTAGTCGCATACGGAAGCGTATTTACTCTTTGCCATTTGAATAAGGGAGTTGGGATTAAGTATACTCTCTGGGATTAACATTGAGTGCCGTCTCTATTAGTATACTCTCTGGTTAGAACGTTCCATGCATATCCTTCATAGGAAATGAATAATTATTATTTATATATTGCTTTTGGGAAGGGCAAGGTTAACTTGTAAATTAAAAGACGTTTTTAAAAACAAAAACAAAAATTAATTTTTTTCTTTTTCACTACAAAATTAAATATGGAAGGTATAGTTTAAATCATACAGAATAAAATGATTCCAAAACAAAATAATAAACTTACAACTTTACACTCTGAAAATTAAAAACTTAAAAATATAATATAAAATAAATATCACAGAACTAACCAACATTCTATTATTTACATTACAAATTTAACAAAATTTGTTCAAAACCTAAAAAAATCAAAGCATTGACAAACTTGAAATCGTAAAAAACCATTAAACAAGACTGAACTAAAAATTGCAGAGAAATAAGTTACAACAAAATGTTTTATAAAGAATGCACACAATATATAAAATCACAGTAATAAAAGGAGTCTAAAATTAATATCAATAATTAACCACACTCATTGAAAATGCTATTGAACCTAATGGGTAACATTTTGAAAGTTGTCATTGCATAATGACATTAAAGAAGAAATAAGTCTGTCAGTTGTTCTGAATATTTTGCAGGCCCCATATATCGGCATAAATTTATCAAAGAACACAAAAGTTGCAAGAAACAATCACGAAAATAAAGTGGTACACTTGCCACACGTCGTGTTGTCCAGGGAAGGTTCTGAATGGTAAATACTTTGGGAAGATTGGAAACAAGAAGAGGGGAAATGGTAATTCAAACGTTTTCGAAGGAAAGAAATCAGTAAATTTTGGGCAGAACCATATAACCCTTCTGTGGTTTCATTACAGAGTTTATTCACCCAATTAGTGCAAGCTTCAACCTCCTCGCTCACTCATGGTGGAAATAACATCATTATTTCCACCATGCGCTCACTGAACAAAGTGAAGCTAAAGAAGTTCAAGAATGTCCCTCCCTCAATAAAGTTTGGAGTTCAGCAAATCTGTGAGTAGGGCAATATTGTTGTGTAAAACATTACCTTTCTTAATTGGTATATTCATTGCAAAAGAACTTAGCATTAAAATTTTGAAAATATCCACAAAGAGTCTTGAAGTGGGGTGTGTGTTTCAGCCTCCCTGCTAACAGTACCAAAAACTTTTTCTAAAGGATCTTGATTAATATTTCTAGTTTTTATACTTTTCACTCCCAGTTCCCGCACCTTCTTCTAAAGGGACTGGATAGCGATAATATTTCTTTGCCAAAATTCAAAACATTGACTATGCGGCTTCTTTTGAGGCTTTTTGTTAAAGATCGTACCACAAATTTCCAATCTTTACGACTCTATGCAATGTACTCCAAATAAAATGGTGTTTAGAATTTTGAGTGACAGGAGTTCTCAATTCCTTGTCATTTAGTGAAGAAGCATTAAAAGTATCAAAAAGTTTATCAACTATAAAAATGAATTCTGCCAGATCTGCAGCTAATTTATTTCCAGTTTTTTGGGCATAGTAGCTCAATTCACGGGAAACTTTATGACTAAACAATTGCGCAGCTCATTTTACTCTCATCGTTTCTTTAGAATTTGGATGAAGATGACGATCACTAATTTTTAATGGATACACCTCAGACATTTTCTGCTTTTTCTCATATTCTAAGAACTCTTTCAAAACATCAAATTTGGCGATTCTGATTCGATTATCATCCCACCCTTTGAATTGAATGTCAAATTCACAGGAGTTATTTCTCAAAATCTTGAGAAGATGAGGTGGATCTGCAAAAACAAAAATTATTTTATTCCCAATTTTGATAACTGGATTGTCTCTTTCAGGCATGGCTTTTGTGGCCAGTTCTTTAAGAGCTGAAACATTAGCTGATGTCAGATCAGAAACAATGGCCACAATTTTACACCCAATGCCCTGTAATTCAACAACAGTTTCTTTGATTGCATTTTCTAGATTTCCTTTGCTAATGGCATGACCCAAATAGAAAGCAACAAGTTGCTTCCATTCAGATATCGGACCACGCACCATGAAAACTAGAGAATGGTTAGCAAAAGAGGGATGGCGACTCCCTTCCAAATCTTGGTAACCCAAAATATGATCCTGAATAGGATCATAATCAAGATGTTTGGACAAACTCATTTCATCTAATACAAGGGCACATAATTTATCAATTTACGACATGGTAGAGTTGCTTAACCTTGCTATTAAGCAGTCTTGGAAATGCTCGTGGTTAAAGGAACACTGACGAATGCGGGTCAGAGTTTTGGACGATGGTAAGGTAAACACATATCTGAGCAGCCGGTAGGCTTTAGCACTACTTCCCTGAATAGCCTGACACAGAGCCTAATATGGTCTGAATGCCGCCTACAATTAATGGGAATGGTGAAATTTAGTTGATGCGAGTGAAAAATTTCATTAGTCAACAACATGGCGGTCGTCATGAGCCACATTTTGTGTCTGCAAAAAGGACATATCCAAGCGTTTCCTCGTCTGCCTCAAATATTTATCTTTAAAATATTTTGCTACCTGAAATTTTTTGTAACTGCAAGGGGAAATAATTTGTCCTTCACGATATCCCATTAATCTTTTCAAATTGTATTTTCTAGAGCCAAACTTAAATTTGGAAAGAGCCCGGCTCACATTGGTGTGTCTGGTGTACCCAAAGAATATTGTACCCAACGAGATAGAATATACTACATTCTAAGTATATACATAGTGTAATGATTTGTACCGGTCCGATAACATAATTTATTAAATAATTTATTGAACAGTATTTCCAGTCGAACTCCAAGAGAATTTAGGCAACGCCGGAAAACAATGAGCGATCGTGCCGCGGAAGGGGAATTTTTGGAAATCAGTGAAAACGGGAAATTTGGGGCAGGGCAACGTGAACACCATTTGGCGGACAATTTTAGAAAAACTATGACACCAAGATCAAGAAAATCGCACCACGGGTTCACGAGAAATCATAAACGAAAGAATTTGTATTTTAACATGTTTGAAGTAGCAACATGAAGTCATTGTTGATATGCTAATGACATAGGGAAAACCACATTTCGGTTAATTTCTTGAGAACGCGTCGACGAATTACGTCGAAACTTTGGAAAGCAATAGAGGAAATTACGAGGAATCCGGCAAAATTAGTCTCGACCCGGAGGAACGAATGCAAGACCGGAAAGAATTAATCTAAAGTATCATTACATAGGGGATTAAGAAACAATCGACGCGCGAGTAAAATACAGCAACACCACACGGCATCCCGGAAGGGACGAATATTACATTGTAAATAAAAGGAACAATAAAAAGACCCGATGACAACGGATTAAATGTTTACAAGGCCCAGAAGAAAGATAGTGATTACGAAACAGCGCTAAACACCGAAAATGTCGAACTTGAACATAAAATATAGTGGTGAATTTCAGTCGGTGATGGGCGGCTGTTTTGAAAGATGAACAACGCTAAAAAAAAGGACAACAATATTGTGTTGAAGTAGACGGGTGAGAAGCAGCTTAGATCTGGGAGAGGTCAGATGTATGTGATAGTAGTGAAACTTTTATTTTCGGACTTGAACACGATACCGTTGATTTTATTTTGCAGTGTTA
Source organism: Teleogryllus occipitalis (assembly GCA_011170035.1). NCBI lineage: Eukaryota > Metazoa > Arthropoda > Insecta > Orthoptera > Gryllidae > Teleogryllus > Teleogryllus occipitalis. The sequence goes on from BLKR01017223.1 coordinate 10,187, forward strand.
AGTAATGAACAGTAATCTATCGCAACATTTATTGGTGATTAATGGAATTTAGGTCGCGTTAGAATATTAGTAGAAATTTAATTATTTTAATTATTCGTCATTTTCGTTCGTGTTTATAGTAATTTTGTAATAGTTGTTTTTGTGTTTATCCCGGAATAATTGAGCCAGCGGAATTAAATTTAAGGACGGTGAATAATCGCCGCGAACAGTAATTTTTGGATTTTGGACGACGGGCGATTGAATTGGAGCCTGGGCAAAGGAGACTGGTAGCCAGCGAGTGTCTACGTGTCCAGCAGGGTTGGAAGCAGACGGCAGTGCTGTGTAGGCGAGATGCGCAGAGTGGCAGAACAAGGGAAGTGACGACAACCTATTTTTTATTATTGCGTGAATGAAGGAAATCCACAAAAAGGAAAGACATTCTGTTGAAGACCAAGTATTGTTTCATTAGTATTAGATTAAATTTTAGGGTACAACAGAATGCGCATTCGAGTGAATGAGTGTAAATATTTTTTTTTTGTTGTTATGTGTGAATGTGTATAATTAATTTTATGGGTTATTGTATGTGTTTGAATATTAGTGTCAATGTGTTTATGCAAAGGAGCAGAAATCGCCGCGACCAAACGAATGCGGTGATGTTCATAGATCGTAACGGGCAGAATTTGTGTTAAATTTGCTAATACAGTAAAATAAATAGATGAGCGCCTACGGCGGGTCATTTGAATTTTGAATTGTGTTATGTGTACGTTATTTATTAGCTAGAAACTGACCCAAGCACGATCACGCCGATATTTTTTTTTTAGTGTTCTCCGTATGGAGCGATCACGGGATTCACGCCAAGGTGAGGCGGGCAAATGCTAGCTGAGGCGCGGGCACTAAAGATCAGCCGGGAATTAATAAGTAGGAAATTGTGTGACAGTGGCGACCAACGTGTATGTTCAGATGTTGAGGTTTTTAGGTTTATGTGTATGTTTATGTAGGTGTTTATTTATGTTGACGTATATGTTTATGTTTAGTTTAGTTCAGTTAGGCAGGAGCCTCTTTTTCGTTGCTACATAGTATATTCTAAGTCGTTGATTGTACCTGACAACTGTTGGTGCCATGACTTTCCTCTTCAAATGTGTCCATTTGTAAGTGACCTGCATCTTACACCATCACCTGGAAAAATTATAGCATCAATTGTACAGTAAAAGCCATTAGAAAGATTAATTTGACATATGAAATAAATTTGAAATGTTCAATGGGAATGGTATGTTGTTTGAAAAGAAATTAAACGCTTCCAACGCTTTCTCCCATCTTTCCATTCCAAACGAGTCTAGTTTTCCACTATATTGTTTATTTGTTACCGTTCTCTTTATTCTTTTTAAAAGACTGATTTCTATCTCCTGGTTTCTCGTACTTATTGCATTTTCCTCCTGGTACGTCCTCTCCTTCCCCATATTATTTCTGCCTTCCCTCCGCGCGTTGAGATGCATTCCGATCATGCGTACGCCCATACCAGTCGCGCGACTTTCCTTGACGTCTCCCAGCGCGGGGTGCGGGGAGATACTTCTCCCTACGTCACATCCGACGGGGGTTGCCAACTGCAACATTATTAATACTATTCGCGCCTCTTTCACTCTTAATACAACAGGACATTATAGACGATAAAATAGAACAAATAATAACGTAATTAATAGCAACAACAAATGAAATTAATTACATAATGATAATATTGCTTATTAAGGAGATAAGATATTAGTGTACGTACTTAATTTTCATCTTCTGAATAATGTGAATCATTGCTTGAATTCTCTGTAGTATTAATTACAGTGTCATTCACTACAATTTCCATTATCCCGTCTTTTTGCCAGTATTCTTTTTCTAGATGTTTCACATGGTTGCAGTAAGCTTCCCAGTCCGAAACAGTTACAGCATCAAACCCTCTGACTGTTAATTCACGCAGATGTGTAACGGACATGTCCCCAGATATATTGTGTTCCGTAAAATACCTTTTATTTTTTGCCCATGCCAGCTCAATTGCATTTAAGTCGCAATTGTAGGGAGGAAGACTGACTGTGTGACCAGCGCCTGCAGCCATTTCATCTATTACGTACTTTTTTCCCGCCCGTCTTCCATGAAGAGCTTTATTTTCACAAGGAAGCGAGACCTCCAATCAACAATGTCTCCACTTTCTAACAATCGAATCGGAATCGGAATCACCAAAATCCGAATCGAATAAATCACATGGCACAACAATGACAGTGAAAACGTGAGAACAGAATTCATTCGAAAGCCGAGGTAGGCAGCCCTGACAATCTTGCCGTGCCGTTCCGTGTGCGACCAATACTCTGACCAGATCATACCGAGTCGTGCTGTGTTGAGCACTAGGGAGTTCAGACGTCAAGAAAAGTCGCGCGACTAGTACATCCTCCATTGCTGTCCATGGTTTGATCGAATCTATTCAAGCGCTTTAATAAATCGTCGATTGTTGTCGACATTTAATTCCAAAGCAAATTTTGGAAGTGCACTTGCATTTGCCTAATTACGACCCGCTTTAGTTTCGGATCATAATTTTCATTGCCAGCTTTAAAATATACCACTCGCGCAACTTTTCTTGAATGATGGATTGAAGAAATGCGGGTGGAGTGTGGGTATAAGTTACAAAATCGGACACTAGATTATTTACAGTAATGCCAACCTCTGGAAAATCAAAGTCAAACCGGCTACGTGTGCGGCCAGGTCATCGCTCTGGGTAGGCAATAGCAGGTACACTAGATAGGAGTTTTAGGTGCCTCCCTTGAAAGACCTGGACCTGCCTCAGCCATTTATTTAGATAACGGTAATAAAGCTGACCAGAAGCTCTACTATGAAAGCAACTAGCAACTTACGGACGGAACATTAAAAGAAGCTGACAATGCCATGAAAACTACTTCTAACGAAAAGTTGACAGGTCTGAGAAAGAATACATGTCGAAATATTTGAAAGTTAAAGAAAAGAGTCACTTCTGCCACAGTTTTGCAGACGTACGTTTTGGAATGGGTAAACACAACAGACGTTTATATTTTTTTACACTTGTAATAACAGCGTAATGTCATTGATAATAAAGATAACATGTTTACATTGATAATAAAGATAACAACCTCGAAGTTGGATTAAGAAAATTGCCAAAGTGCTGAAACTTATTTTATTGATCTGTTCGACCACTAAATTCTTGATCTGAGTTGAGACCGGTGTGAGCCAAGTTGATTTCTATAATTATAATTATGTATAATAATTTCATACTAAAGTATGAAAGGATTAAATAATTAAATAATTTATGGCTTATAATTATATTAATTAAATACCACATATTACCAAATGTTTTACACATAAAACATTTAATTTATTCATGCTAAATATTTTATATTGTTCGATTAGTCAGCTATCTTAACGTTTACATCACCAATTTAAATTTATTAATTCATTGTTATTGAATTGAATTGAATTGAATTGGCCTTATTTTACGTGGCGAGACTCAGGCCATGAGGCCTGCTCTTCCGTCTGACCACGCAAATTTCGTTACGCTCCTTTCAACCACTAGGGGAGAAAGAAGGTATTACTTGGGCGACGAAACAGGCCATTTGAATTTAGCTCAGAGGCATCATTTAGGCTTGAGGATCTTTTACATGCAGTAAATGTACTAACATGGGACAGCCGGCTTTACTTCCCCTCCGAAGGAAGGCGTATGAAGGATTTTTTCGCCCTTAAAAATCCACGGCTTCGATCGGGTTTGAACCCGCAAACTTGGGTATAGCAGTCCGGTACGCTAACCGCTACACCATCGCCGCC
>BLKR01017224.1:0-13978 GCA_011170035.1 Teleogryllus occipitalis
AAGTTCGCCCGAAACTACTAAAATTTTCAATATATATATATATATATATATATATATATATATATATATATATATATATATATATATGACCTTAAAGAAAGAACTAATTATCGAAAGAAAAAATGTTACTTGAGGGAAAAATCTGTATCTTCAATTTTGGAGTTGTAGGAAGACGCCGAAAAAATATTCGATCTTTTGGGAGAAATCAGAGTTAACGGACCTAGGCCATTTTTATAAGTGTATTTTACCATATTCTTTCAAACAATTTAAAGAAAAAATGTGGTGTCATTATTGAGAAAATTTTGAAAATGTTCTGGGGCTTCATGTATGGTACCCCAACATTTTAAATAATGTTTTCCAAAATCCCAAAAGCTTGGAATCGAGCCAGATCGACCAGGCAATATCCATTTTGAAAAAACATCTACGAATGGATTAGACGCTAGTGATGTTCATAGACGAACGGACAGATAGAAGAACGACGTTTTGGAAAAAAAAACACTTTTTCGGGATCAGGTGAACCCAAAACGTGTATTTCCGTTGAAATCTCGAAATCGATTTTCCGCAGCTTTACATAACTTTCTCTATGTCACGTATATTACTCCTTATATACGTATGCATACGAGAAAGTACCTAGAGGTGCTACAGAATGGCACAGACTTTCTCGTAGTGAAGTTTTCTAATTTCCCGGGTGTGGACTGGAAATGTTCAGTCTTGCCCCTCCTCCTTGCCTGCTGCCATTATCACCGCCCAGAGTACATTTTTTGAAATTTTCTTTACTTTTCGGTGTCCAAATATTAGAACCGAAATATTAGTTGATGAATATTAAAGAAGGCTAAAACCTCGTTCTAAATAGAAATTTTTATTGAAAAATTTGGAGCGGGTTTTTAATAAAATGGCGTTAAGAGTTACTGCAAATGCGAAATTTGAAACTCTTTTTAACAGGAATCTATTGAGTTTTCAAAAAACTTCATTTGAAGTAATTTGAAGAACTTACACTCACAAATAAAATAATGTATACAAATTGGTGAAAATGTGCATATTAACGGCGCGATAGATATTTAAAAGAAATTACATTTTTATAATTTAAAAACAAACAAACAAACAAAAGACTGCACAAAATAAACTTTACGTCATATTAAACAGGGCAATTAGCACCAGCCATTGGAAAAATTAGAAGAAACATTTTGAGAATGGCATTTGAGCATTGCTGAAAATGCGGAATTTTGAGCCCATTTTCACAGAAAACTGTTGAGTTTCCGAGAAACTTTATTTGATATTATTTAAAGTAAATGTACTCGTAAATGTAATAAAGAGAAGAAATTGCATCTAATGTAAGTATTAGCGACGTGAGAGACAAGTAAAAAAATACATTTTTGTAATTTTTGAAAACGAAAAAGAATAGAGCAATATGACGCTCATGTCATCGTATAGGGTTTGTTCGGCATTAACCCTACCAAACATTAAAAAAAAATTGGAGCCGTTTTTGAAAAAAACTTGTTTTTGTAATTTTTTAAAACAGCAAATATTGAACTGCACGTTAACTACTAAAATTTCCGAAACAATCTACATGACCTTAATGAAAGAACTAATAATGGACAACAAAATTCATTTGAAAGGAAAATCTCTGTCTTCAATTTTGTAGTAGTAGGACGACGCCGAAAAAATTCAAACTTTTGCAATTTTCGAAAATTCAGGGTTAACCGTGAAAATCGGACCTATGCCACCTTTATAGGTGTATTTTACTCTATTCTTACAAGAAATTTAAAGAAAATTTGGTACCGTTTTTTGATTAAATTTTGAAAATGTCCGGGGGATTTCATGTAAAGTACCCCCAAATTTTAAAGAATGCTTTTCAAAATTCGAAATCTTCAACTAGAGCCAGTTGCACAATTCTTCAATTTGGAAAAGATCGTACGTGTGGTTTAGGCGCTAGCAGTGTTCACGGACAGACGGACAGACCTACGGACGACGGACGTTAAAAAAAAACAACACATTTTCGGTATAAGGTTCCCAAAAACGTGTATGCTGCGGAAAATCGATTTCGAGATTTCAAATCTTGAAATCTCGAAATCGATTTTCCGCAGCATTACTCAACTTTCTCTATACTACGTATATTACTCCGTATACATATACATTACTTGTATACGTATGTATACGAGAAGGTAAAAACGAAACGTTCGAGAAAATGTGATGCGAAAAAATTCGTATTTTAACAACTTTTGGAATTCACGGTACAGACCAATTAATTGCGTAAAAAGTTTAGTTGACAGTGCAATGTTCAAGTTTAAAGTATTACCGTTCAAAAACAATCCTCCAGAAATTTCCAGGTCGCCGATTACCCGTGTGGAAACAAGCACTGAATCTAGAGAATCCACGAGAAAAGGTTGTCTAGATGAAACCCAGAAGAAGTCGTCCAGAAATATGAGATAAGAATTATTGATGATTTCACCTTTTCAGTACTATATTTCGCCATGTCCGCAACTCTGCTGCATGATTCTTATACCCCAGGTTTAAGTGTTTACACTGCGAGTTTAACTTTCTTTTCATTATTGCAACTAAATATCCTGCAATATTTTTGTTTCAAAATATCGTTAAATGTTATGACAAAATAGATCTGGAAGGGCGCTTTATATTGATTTTTGTGAAAAACCGGGAAGATGGAGGCAAGCACCGGATCACACATATAATTAGGATGTAGAAAACTATCGTCCGAACGTAGCACATAATAAACATCTAAGATGACAGGTGAATGCTAAAAAGGTCTATTTTAACACTATGTAGTGTCACCTGAAATGCACTTTTGCTGCAAGAAAAGCTTGTTCTTTTTGAAGCAAAATCAGATAGGCACTTTATTTTCTCGTCAATTGTAATTTTTTGCTCGCAGTTTCTTTTAAATTCCTACGGAAAATAAAACGTAGTAATGTATTCGCGTGGAAATGTGACATTTCTTGAAACATTTTAGAAAAAAAATCTAATACTTACATAAGTTTTTGTTTCTGGTAATTTTCTGATCATCTATTGCGTCATAAGTTTTTTTCTGAGATGACATTTTTGGACCTGAAGCTAAACACATTCTGTAAGTAGCTGATTATTAAAATGTATTTTTCAAAAGGCATTAGTATTGAAACATGCCCGACGTTGACTGGTGCCAATTTGAAACAAGCCCCGTCTTTCTATTTAAAAACAAGCTCCACTTGGAGCGACATTTTGAAACATAATTAGTACTGATAAAGGTGTTTTGGGCGCCAGGAAAAGGTTATACTTGAAACCTAATGATTCTTACGTAATTTAAATATATCGCTTTCCAAAATTATGTTGTGCTAGCTCAGTTAATTGGGTTTCGAAGTTCATAATTGTTGCCACTTACTCTGCAACCAATTATTCAATCTGCCATCCATACGGAGTGGCGAGGAATCTGAAAATCTTATGAAAATGCTGGATTGCGCGTAACGAACAATGAAAATCATATTTCTTTCAACTTAACAAATAAGAATTTATTATAATATCAACTATGATTCTATTAAGAAATTATTCTATTAAGTTAAACAATGCTTACATTGATAATCAAAAAAATGAATTGATCTTTGGTCATGACCAGTTTTCTCTATATTACAAAAGTTATAAAACCTTGTTATTCATTCGTGGGTCTTCGTGCGTTCTTCACTTCTTCGTTCGATGGCGCCCCGTGGAACCTTCTCCGTCGACGCAGCAGAATCTTACTTCTGGATAAAGTCCTCGCCTCATGTCCGTGGTCTGGTTCAAAATTCTCCCGGCGATACTATTATACTTCCCTCACTTGCGTCACGGGTGGACGCCTAGACACGTATTTTCTTCCTACAAGAATGCTCTATTCTAATACAAGAAACGATAGTTAATTTTATACAACTGTCAATTACATTCTTTCGACCTGGTAAAATATATCAGGAGCCGACCCGTTCATCACCGCGTTGCTCGAGCAAATAAATGTTCTTCTAAAAACTCGGAAGCATCCGAATTTTATACCTTTTTCTTTTGTCTCTCAAAACAATGCTTATTCCGCCTCTGCTTTTTCATTTCAACCTAACGAAAATGAACCTTAACGCCGGTTGTTTATTTGTCACATAGCGACTCCCTCGCGATCGTCTGTTGATATCCCTATATTCTCTGTCGTATAAAATGACATTTCCATAATAAAAACAGTTCGTTATTTTGGTAAATCACAGTATCGTCACATGATATTGTAGAATGAAATTAAAACTTTTCAATTCATAAAATTAAATTAATTGAGATAAAAGTTCAATATCCTTAATGATTTCACATTTTAATTGTCTAAAATGGTCAATTTCTCTTAGTCCTCCGTGGGCGGTAATAGTATTTACCGTCATCTCGGTGAAATTTTCTGCTCCGCCACTGACGAAACACCTTGACCCGCAAAGGAAACCGCGACACCTGAGACGGACGAAAACAAATGACGAAGCAGTGGCGGGAAGTGCGTGGATCTCGAGCGCGGCAAAAAAGGAAAGAGGCCAAGCGCTCGGGTCGTGCAACACTTTCTCGCTCTGCTCTCCAGATATACCCGATAATGGCCGGGAAATTGGCTGCATCATTACGCAAATATTGCTGACTAGCTTAATCGTGCGTATGCGGGATGCCTGCTTTCGACTTCACGTTGGAGAGCTCGTCATCAAATGCTGGGTTCCAGCTCCGAAAGGATTTTGCTCATGATGTTTGCGAAATATCGTCGTTAGGCGGAAAAACTCTTTTCGATTTTAGTGGGGGATTCCCACAACTGTGACGGACCCGATTGAGGGGAAGTTGAACAATGAACATCACAATATTTTTAATTATGTTATCCATATCCATGCACAAATGAATGCTCAAATTATTAAAAAATGTATTTTTTATTTTAAAGACTAAATTAATCTTATTAAATAAAAATGAATGTATGTCTGGTCATCCCAAAATGTTACACCAACTTTGGTTACATAGCAAAAGTAACAAGAAATTATGCAACCCGGAGAGCATCTGGGCAGCTTTGTTGTCGTTGCGGCATGGGCATGGGCAGTCGGGAGGGATTGATTAGGGTGGGCAGGGCCGGCAGGGTTTACAAGTTGCGTTGGTGGAGAGCGGGGCGGGAGGATCTGCTTAATAGATGGTTTGACAAATAAATACCCGGGCAATTTAAGATAATCGAACAGTAGATTATAAAAAAATCTCCAAATTTTTAGTGAAGTTAATTGTTTATTTAACACAGAAATGAGATATTGAAATGGAACGTTTATCTGAGGGGTTGTTGCACATGAGTTGTTACAAGGGAGATCGGTAAATAAAAAAAACAAAGTGTGCAAACGTTCTTTCAATCTCCCTCTCGTCCCCATAGGCTGATGAACATAATCCGTTCAAAGATTATGTTTGTTCTCCAAATATCTGTAAATTGATTATCCATTTTCCGTAGATTTTTGTCGGGGGAATTTGAGCTCCGGGGAGCAAAAAATAAAACTAGTGGTAGTACATTACAAACATTCTCACATTTTTAAAAGTTTGTCAATTTTGAAAATTCAGGAAGTTCAACGAAAATGAGACCTAAGCTATTTTCGTAAGCGTTCTTTTATTTTCTTCCTAGGGGAAAAACATGCAGAAATTCCTAAGTAGTTTTTGAGTAAAATATTTTATAAACTGCAATAACTTCAGAAAGTACCCGAAAATTACTCGTTTAAAATAAAAATAGTACACTACCTTATTTAAAAGTTTTTTAAGAACAGATTTCATTTAAGAAAATTGTGGAAATACAATAACACATAATTGCTCGCTTATTATAAATTTGCAATTTTCGAAAATTCGGAGAGTTCAACGAAAATGAGCCATTAAATCGTTCCATTTTCCGGATTTTTTTATAAATTGCATTAATTTCAAGCCCAAATTAAGCAAAAACGACTCGTTTACTTAAAAATGTGTACATTACTTTTCTAAAGAGCTAATTTTTAGAGCAGATTTTGTTTCAGGCAAAAATCTGTATCTTCAACTTTGTAGTTTTAAAATATTAAGTTTTTGCAATTTTCGAAAACACAGAGTTCGTCGGAAATGAGACTAGCACCAATTTTTTTACCGTCCTTTTATCAAAGGACGGTAAAAAAATGTATCCATAGGAAGAGAAAATTTAAAGATAAACGCCGTTCATGAAAAACTAATTGTTTAAAACAATTAAAAATTGGCTATACAAAATTACGCGAAAACTATTCATATATTTAAATAATATGCATCACCTTATTTGCAGATCTATCATTAATGAACAGATTTCATAAAGGAAAAAATCTCTTTTTTCAATGTTGTAGTCGTAAGAAGCTGAACAAAATTTTGAACTTGTGCGATTTTTTAAACAAGAGATTTCAACAGAACGACCTGCACATTCTCTTACTTCGTTCTTTACACTCTTCGAGGACAAAGTTTGGTCAAAACATTTGGATCCATTTAAAAAAAATTGAAAATGTTGAGGCTTCATGTAAATCCTAACAATCAAAATATCCGTTTCAAAGACAGAGGGCATTGAGTTCCTTTAAATTTATCGAGGTATAACAATTTAGAAGAAAATCGGCTAAACGATTAAGGAGATAGCTTTAATCACAGGCGGTCAAACAGAAGTTTTGCCATCAATGGATTTTTCGGTATCAAGGACCCACAAAACATGGATTCTAACTACAAAAAGGGTAAGAGGAAGTAATTTACTATATACAGGATCCTCATTTATTCCCTTTTTTGTTTCCAGGTTCGGACAAAAAGTTTTCTTTTGAAATTTTGCCGTTTACAATACTTTTTCTTACGGAGAATTTCTTCCGTACGATTACAATACTTTTTCTTACGGAGGAAGGGGAGAAAGTAAAAAGGCATCCCTGGGTCGAAACCAATGCCTGAACCGTTCCGCTGATTTTCCCAAAAACTGGTATTCTCCGAACAATCTAAATGAACTTGAAGCCCTCTGAGTTTGAAAGGTATATTTTTATTTGTTAAGCTCAAAATTGCGCATATTGGGAAACGCTCTTATACCATTTTGTCAATTACGGCTCTCAAGTTTTTCTTTAAACGTTTTGTACGGATAGTTTGAAATGCAGTATTTATTATGACATAAATCTATTTTGTTGAGTTTTTATTTTTTCAAATATTACACACATGTAATACTTTTTAAGTATATCCCGTGTCGTTAATATTTACATTACGGACCTATATATATATATATATATATATATATATATATATATATATATATATATATATATAGGTGCGTAATATAAAATTGCATTGGTAAGTGGAAGTGCTTTAAATTATTTTCAAAAACTCAAACGTTTTCTGAGAAAATGAGCTCAAAAACGCACATTTTTAGAAACGCTTAAACAATTATTGTTTCAAAAGCAGACCTGAAAGAAAAAGAAAACTTTGTTTATAGGACTAGGTTTTTCATTTTTATAATATTCTTAAATTCATATTTCAATTCGACAATTACGGGTTTGAAAAATTCAGATGAAAAAGTCATTTAGGCAGCAGTAGATGATAGCTGGGAAGAGGGTGGAGCAAAACCGAAATGCTAGCTCAGACAAAAGAAATGATCAAACTAACTAGTACGAGAAAGTCTGTGCCAATCTGTAGCATCACTTTTTTTGTTTTAATTAGTACTAAAATCATCTCTTATATTTCATTTCTCTCCCGGCCTACATTGTTTAATATTCTCGGAGCCAGGTCTTGTCAGTTTTTACAACCACTCATTGACCTCCTGGCCCACCATTCCATATCATTTCCTCTTTCGAGATGGTTTACAGATCCTCCATCCTCCACCCTCTTATGTCCTCCGTGTTCCCTCTAGGCTTCAGCGCTGAGGTACCAGAGGCCAACGTGTGTGTCTTCGTGCTGAATCTGTGTAAAGTCAGCCGTCTATCCTCTCTGACTGACTTCATGTCGCTGTGCGCTGATGTTGGTATTGCATTCGCAGTCATTCATTCATGCATATACGTCACGTGCGCACCCAGAAAGTAAAACACTGAAAATCGAAGGGACATTTATCATGAGTGAAACTGATGCCGTAATGTGGTTAATGCCTTTTCCAAAACATGGTTTTTGTCAGATTAGACCAGTCAATAATTCCAATTTAGGGAAACAGCCACATATTAGCGAAATTCTTATGTTACGCTAACTTGAACGCGTAATAACATGATAACATATCATCAAAATTTGTTCTTTATTTCACCCAATAATTCTTCACAGCAGAAGATAACACATTCCGGCAGGCATGTAGGTAAAGGGGTGTTTCGTCTCACCCCCTTCTACCGTCTCTTCTTCTGTTTCTTTTCCCTCTTATGTCTTATTTAATTCGTAATACTATCAATCCGCTCCTTTTATTTTTCCTTTTCTTATTACTTCACAACTGTTTCTATATTAATATTTGTATACCTACTACTCCTCTTTCTATCTTCCATCATTCACTCTCGTCTTCATGATCTCTTTATGTTTCTCTCTCTCTCTCTCTCTCTCTCTCTCTCTCTCTCTCTCTCTCTCTCTCTCTCTGCCTCTTTCATACAAACGTAAACCTTATAATTGATGTTCTAAATTTGTTATACTCTAAAATTTTTTCCGAAAAAACTCATCTTGTTTTTCTACTTAATAGCGTCTAAATTGTTTCAATTTTGTCCCAGAACGTATTTACGTCTGTTACAAAATTTTCATTTTCAGAAAAGAAATATAATATTGTATCATCTATTAAGGAAACATTGGGAAGAAAATGTAGTATATCGAATGTTGAAGGGAAGTAAATCGAAATTTAAACGTGTTGCTTAAAAACCGTATTTGATGTCTACATTTTTATCAGACCTGTTGGTAAAGAGCAGACCTATCGATCAAGAGAAATTATGGAAATATTTCAAAATCAATCGAAACATCAGGACTATGTAGTGCTCATATTGCGTGCGCGGCAATATGTGTGCACGATATCATGGAAGCTGAATCATTTCAGAATGTGTTCGATCTGTTTTTCTCACATAAACGGTCATCCGAGAAACTAGCACATGAATAGGTGCTATAATGTTCTCAAAATGTCGTCGTTTTATTTGCTTGCATATTCAGTTATCTTGTCAGTGGTATTCCACAAGGTTCAAAACATTCACGAAATTTTCTGCTGCCAGACAGTGCTTCAACACCAAGACCATTCCCAATAATTAATGGGCATGTTCGATTTGGAATGCCAAGAAGCGACATGATGTCTTCTACTCTCTGCGGAATCAAGAAATGGCATGCTATTGGTCGAGACGCAGCAATTGTTTACATCATCGCAACCCGTACCAATCAACTGGACTCGTGTTTTTCAACTTTTAAAGTGATGCATTCTGAAACGGGTGAAGATCCCGTTTATGACGAATATTGGTTTCTGGAGAACAGCGTGGTCGATTTCTACGGATCAGCGTCGTACTGGAGAAGCGACAAACTATTCTTATCATCACGCATTCGCTACCTTTATCCTCACGCTCGAGATGATGTGTGTGTGTTGGTGCGCACAGCGACCTTTGTTGATCGTAGCGTATTTGACGCATTCTCCCTTGCTGTATGGGTTGGCACGGGCTGGAGTCTGCTGATTTTTGTTGCTGTTCTCAGGTTTGAGTTAAAGTGTTATTGAAGTTATTTCAAAATAAAAAATAAAAATATAGAACTAGAATTCCTGAAGTACGCGATAGTGTAGTACGCTGAAAATGGATTCTTAGGAAGTGCAAATATTTGATCCCACAGGGATCCGAGCTCGGAACCTTCTGTTATCTAGAGAGAAGCTCTACGTTTGAGGTTTGAAATCAAACATTACATTCGTGTCAATTTAATGAAATTAAAGCGATCAGCATTTAAGGCCAATTTCATTCATTTTTACTCTTCTTGCCTTATAGATAGCATGCTCTTCTACAGTTTTAGAAAAGTCATCTTATATTTAAAATACTAACGGTTTCTACAGTCAAGATACTGTCAGAAAATTTGATGTTTTGCTGTCAATAAATACTATACAATTTAATATAAACTTGTGCTGCAATAGCTCCAAAAATATTTTCGAGCTGAAATTTGAACACAAAATGTATGTCTGTGCGGTTAACGTGCTAATAATTTCGCTACCAAATCGTTCAAAAGGGTGTTTGACCAGTCGCATTCATAAGAAGTTTATTTATGTATTTGGCATTTTGGGTCGATAGTCCGACTTTGCCGGTCACCTAACGGTGTCCCCCATGCCTTGGGCCTTGTTAAATTCCCATGATTGGGGGTAAGAGCGACATGTAGAGAAAATGACATATTCCCTTCACCGTAACTAGCAAGATCCCCCCCCCCCCACATGAGCTTTACTTCGCCGCACAGCTACAGAAACTGGGACTATTTTAAAGGAAAGATGCAACTCTCTTTTTGCCTCGACCGAGAATTCATAAGAAGTACATATCCGTATTTTTGCACATTCAAAAGGGATAAGGAAAACGGTACTTGCGCCAGATAATTCAATACAATAATCGATAATTCAGTATAATATTTTTTAAATAGAAAAAAAATTAGGATAGTTTTTGAGCCAATCTTGTTTAGTTTTGGGGTAAAACTATTATAATTGGTCATGAAATTTTGGTAAATTCAGTGGGTGCATGCAAGAACCTGATATGTTACATATTTTAAGTTTCGAGATATCGAGGTGTAATGTTTTCGGACTAGAATATTAATGTTTCCGAGATTTTGAATTAAGATTTATTTGTATTAGGTGGTAAAATATTACACAGTTACGTCTATTAACCATCATTAGTTTGTTTTTAGAAATATGGTGAACGCAGCAATTTTTATAAATTTTGACACTAGCATCATATGTATGGAACTTGAGTGCAAGAACCTGATATGTTACAATTCATTAAGCTTAATTGTAATTTTCTTCATTATCTGGTTCCTCTACTTCATTTTATTCTTCTAAATCTTTACTATAATGCTGATATAGTACTCACGAAACTGGAATGTATGAACAGGGCTTTCTCAAGTCTTGCATTTATGCAGCTGAGAGCCTTTCTTGGCAGAGAAAAATGCAGATACTTTGAGTATTTCTTTTGGAGACGTTGACTTCTTACCAGTCAACTATATCAGGGTACGAATACGCAAAGAAAACGGAACCTGGTTTTTCTTTCCTCATTTCAATTTTCGTAGCTTTCTGAATTTGTACTGAGTTTCCTTTAATACATGTTTTGCGGAAGACTAGGGGCGAATCAATGTGAGTGAGGGAATCTCTCTCTTCATTGTGAATCTCTCTCTTCAATATTGAGATATACAAAATTTCTCTACATTAATATCTTGCAAAGATCTTAGCGTCCGGCTTGCTGGGTCAATGGGTCACGATATATTATAATCCTTATTACCTTTATAATGGATTATAGGATCCGCTGACTATACAGCGCAGCTGGGAATCTGAAATAGAATGATTCTATATTTCTAGTTCATTACTGTTTGGATTGACTAAATGAAAGATCACTTTCTTTTCTAAAGAACAAAATTTAACAAAGTTTATTGTTACCTTTTTAGCAAACAATTTAGTGAATTAAAAAAAAAAGATTTGATGTTAGGCCTTTGATCAAGATATCTTTGAATTTACAGTTTTATACCGCGGTTAACTTATCTATTCTTCGTTGATGTCCCTCGTAGACTTCTCAGTCGAAATATCTTGCGAGCTTGCCGTAGTTCAAAGTCCCAAGAAATCCTCTTCTGCCCCTATCCAAACTGGTCTCAAACTATCAAAATTATCAATCCCGATTACGTCCTATGACATAGTCCCGAAATCTATAACTCGATTACCACTCCCGACAAAGTCCCAATTTATGCATTAATATTACTTCCACATGCAATATCTGCAATATCATTTACTGTCCTTAAAATTTCACGATCTGATAACCCGACTCTGACTATCTGCACTACACTCGCTCCCTCTCACGAACCTACGATCAGTTCAGACACACGATGCCGGTCAGAATGAAATCTTCCTGCATGATTCACCCCTCGAAGACTTCGTATCAAACTACCTTCCTCTTTTTTTAACATTTGACCGTCCTTCTCTCACCCAGCCAAACCATGCGTTCGTTATATTTTGGTGTAGCTGACCTTTCGATCGTCTAAACTTCTTCGCCCAATCCCAAATTTTCTACTTTCGGCATCCAGCCACCTCTTAATGCATTTCCCACCATATAGTCTACAAATAAATGTTTGTATATTTTCATGTGACATATCGGTATGTCACAATATGAGTAAGGAACATCTCTCTCTTCATTTTTGTGACATGAAAAGGTTTGTTTCATTTCGCTTCCTTGATAATGTGTACCCACTACTCTGAAGAGTAAACTGTTGGTGTGGACCTCTTTTTTCTTCTCAATAATCCCAAAATCTCTGTCGTAATAAATAAATGTGTCCTTGGGGAGGGAGTTTATGCTGCACTCCATAAAAGAGACGTAGATCATGTACTGAGTAGTACCACAAAGAAATAATATTCTTATTCTTGTTCTGGTCAGATCGAGAATCAGACCAGGATATTTGCTTTTTGTCTTCTAGAATTTCAGAGTTGTTTTTAAAATAAGAGATAAAACATTATGCTATTTATTTTAATCCTCTACTAGCTAAGTCCTCTGCCCAGATGTGCATTGAACCTCCATTTGCAGCGTGTTTTCCGAGGTTGTATGACCACAGTTGTCTGAAGTAGAAATATACAGTATTATGGATATGAGATATTGGGAGTGCATGTGCACATCAAACGCCATTGACCATGTATTTGAGTCATTCTGCACAGCTAGAAAAGTATTTTCCATTATAGTTTGAGCTGCTTCGGCTTTTTGTAAATGCAGTAAATTTTCTTGCTTTTTCTTTGTTTTTGTATCTTTTTCACATGCATTCTTGATATATATAGAAAGCTTGTCGCATGATTTGGACATTTCCAATTTTATATGGCCAACGTGAAGATTAAATTCCATGACAAATACTTTCTCTGAAGGTTCGTAATGTTTCTGGTTGAATCATTTGAAAACAAAACAAAAAATAATTAAATAAACTCGTACTAGCCCGTACCTAACTAGAATCTTCAATAACTTTTTATCTGGTTCGGAACGTTTGAAAATAAAATCAATAAACAGAAATATTTCCACTAGAATCTTCCAATAACTTCTTCTTTTCACTTCTATCGCCTATTATCACAACTGTACACAATGCACTTCACCAACCTTTAACCTAGAACTCGCTGCGAGAAGGAAAAAGCATATCAGATTCTTGCACGCACGAAGACAAAAGCTTTGTTCCCGCCTCATGACACTTTTATCTATTCAGAGGCTCGTGAACTACATAGAGCTCTTGAGTTTTTGTGGGAAAATAGATGGATACATATTAGGTTTTTGAATGGGAAAAACTATTTTTTTTAAAAAAATGTAACATATCAGGTTCTTGCATGTACCCATTGAATTGTCATTTAATTGGCATTACCCGAATAAACTCATATTTTGAAAAAAATTAACTTTATTTAAAGATCTAATTTTGAATGATAGTTTTCGTTAAAACAACCAACTCTAGCTTCTATGAAAGGATCGATACAATTTGAAATGTTACAATATTGGAAATTTCAGAGGTTGTAATGAAATATATGTGGCGTATTTATGAATATATTTTCCTGCACTTCAGTACAAAAATTAAAAAATAAATATAAAGCCGCTTTTGAGAAAAAAGTGAAAATATTCTCGGGGCTTCATTTGAAGCACGTCCCAAAATATTAAAACAAACATTTTAAATACGCAGGGGATCAAAATTTCGACAAGATAGCCAAGTAAATGTTCATTTTGAGGAATATTCTCCTCCATACGTCACATAACGTTTTTGCTGTTTTTACCTAAATAAATGTTGAAAATTTGGTTCATGATGCAAGCCTCCCTGTTGCTTGCAGGCAGTGATACAGGAATAAAGGATCCGAAACATGTAATATTGAAATCAATTTTTG
>BLKR01017226.1:0-13971 GCA_011170035.1 Teleogryllus occipitalis
ATATATTACATATATTTATTGTGCCGTATATGAAGATGCACAGTACTTTCTCTGGATGAGACGCAGGTTCTTACCGGAGAGAACAGCTGTGCGGGGGAGTGTGTGAGAGGAGGCGGTAACGTGGGCAGCAGAGGAATCTCAAGTCTCGAGAGCGATGACAGAGAGCGTGGTCCGTCGGGAGGGTGAGAGGGCGGGCTCGGGCGCGGGTGCAGAGCGTTAACGAAGTTAGCGTCAACCAGCAGCACGAGGGCCAATGCGTCACGCGGGCGTCGCTAGCGCAACCCGCACCAGCCGGGGATCGGCCAGCGTTATGCCACACGCCACCTCCAGCAAGAATCAGACCGACAACACACAAGGGTTGCCGGAAATGCAAGGCAACTATTTTGCGTTGAAACTACGGCTCAGGTCGGGATGGTTTAAATTATTTATAAACAATACAACAAGTATAAACCGATCTTTCGCTACTGTAGTCAGTGATGGAATGTGAAGATGGAGGAAAGTGGAAAGATTAAGTAGTGTGGTATGAAGACCCCTATCCTCCTTGTCGTATGATACCCACTTCTGCTTAGTATAAATAAAAATGTGTGAGGAAAAGGCACTGGTCGCTACTGCGCAACGTGTTGAAATATTACTTTATTACAAATGAAAACTTTAATTTGTTAAAATCTCGAAAAGACTTTATTGACAGTACGGGGAATGAATACGCAGGATGACGTAAGGAAATTCTGGCACCAAGAATATAGTGGAGGAAGTCATGCCGTGCATAACAAATTAAATATGGTGTGCACGAAGAATTTGAATCTCGGAAAAATTGTACACGTTCGTCATCATAATGAAGAACATTGTCGGTTGACTGTAGATGTAATCATCAGGAACTCGGTATCAACAATGGATGCGTTCAAAACATCATCAGCAATGAGCTGGAGTTTAGAAAAAAACTGTTATTTCAAGGCAACGCTAGACAACAGGTTTTCATTCAGAACGTTTTCAGAATAAACATTTTTACAATCATTTAATTTCTTGCATTCAGATTCATTGTTATTTTTATTCGTTCATTATCGAGAACTATCATTCGTTTGATTTCCAGGACTTTCCTTTTTTCTCTAATAAAACAATTGCTTCGTCCCATTCGACAACAAACTTCTGTTTACATTGCATGATAACAATGTGCATGAGAGACTAAATATATGAGGTGGCAGAGTTGATGGAAAAAAAATTCGTCAAACCTCAAGACAAATGTTAGTTTATAGTGAGTCTGTGGTTAGCAAATTACTTAAAGATACTAGGTGCATGAAAGTTATACTTACAACGGAAAAATTACTTATTGAAGCACTAAAACTCTTTTAGAATATTGAATTAATTATTTAATTAGACGTAATAATTATTAGATCTACCTATTTATGGATTTGAAGTCCAATACGTAATTGTTGAATTCACAATCAGTAATTTAAGTTTGCACACTAAATTTTATAAATAGGATTTTTATAGGTCGAATGCTTCAAAATTTAGCACAACAACTTTTTGTAAATCAGTTTCGCTAATATTTGAAGTGACCCAAAAATTCCGTCACGATGTCCGGAAGTCTCAAACACATGACCCAATGAAGGACGAACAGTTGATTGCTGTGCACTGGAGTATTTGCACCGACCTTCGCGCGGTGGGCCTCCCGCTCTATTTACAGGCGGCAAAGCGCGAACGGAGACAGCTGGAGGTGTGAGGCGCGGCTGGTGGCGCGCGGGCCGTGCATGTGAGGGCGGGGCTCAACTTTGCCCACCCCCGCGCCCCTCCCCTCGTCCTCCCGCCGCGATAGTCCCCCCGGCGGCGCAAGCTGCTGCAAAACTGCAAATATTTCAGCCGGCCGCGCCCGCCGATGAATATACATGAGCGGCGGCGGCGGTGGCGGCGGTGGCAGCGGGGAGTGTGGGGGCGGGGAGGCGGCCACGGCCGCGAGGGGCCGGCGAACCGGGGACGGGCGGGGGGTAGGGACGCGGCGGTGGCAGCGGTGGCGGTCGCGGCGCGGGCCGCGTGACACCAATTATGAAACATTTGGTGAATTGATAAGAGAAGACCCTCCGCGGCAGCACTGGGCTCCGCCACACGTGCTCCCCGCCGCGCCTCGCCCCGCCCCCGCCGCGGGGTGCGAGCGCTCTAAAATTCATGCGCTCGCGGGAGGGGGCGGGGCGAGGTGCTCCCTCCGCCCTCTTCGTCGCTGTCGCGGCGGCGCGGAAGCGTCTGGGCTCAGGGGATGAGCTCCGGTAACTCTTTTAAACGAGAGAAATGTCGCTGGGGCGCCGAGTCATTTGCACGGCGCCAATTCCAGCGTGGGTTCAAGGACTCGGCGCAGTGCCGCGCCGGCTCAGGGATTTGTCTTTCCGGCTGCCGCAGCCGCCGCCGCCGCCGCCGTCGCCGACGCCAGCGGTGATCGATCGCCCGTGCCGCCAGGTGCAAATCTCAGGCTCCGAGACGCACCGAGGATGAGCCCTCAATGCACCTGCTTATCATGATACTCGCCCCACAGATCCTCAACGCGCCGAGAAAATAAAATCATTCTGGATAGTTTCAGATACTCTACATAACGGAGATTCTTCCATTTATTTATTATGATTCATCGTAAATGAGTTTCATTCTCGCACACCAGGAATGGTAAACAGAGTGACAGGGATTGTTCTGAGGCAAGTGAAGTGGTGATGCACCGATTATTCTTTGGTAGGAACGAGGAAAGATAATTCCCAGATGACGCTATTGTGAATGCGTTGTGTTCGTCAATTCCTCATGAAGTTACTGACATTTTGAGCGTCGGTAGCCAGACGTAAAAAGTACAAACTTGTTCACTTGTTTGCTATATGACATTCCAGTGAGACAGCAACTCAATCAAAATTTTCTCCATTATGTTGATGGTTTCACTGTCTGGGACTTTTACACAAATAAAGTTAGTTATTTTAAGCATTTTAAATATTTTTACTTATGAAAGTGTAATACCTTCTTATAAAGATATGCCAGTATAGTTGTTTCAATCCCAACTGTTACATTTTTCTCACTTTTCTATTGTGAAAACAGTTAACTCTCTTGTTAATATTGATCTTTCGATTTTTGAGGAAGTAGCAGCTTCTCCTTCCTCAAATGTAGTTTCTGGAATATATCCCTCCGTTATTAAGTGAATCACAATAACTATCCTCAACTTCCACACAGATCAGAAGTAATCGTAACAGTTGAGAACTTCAGTAATTTAACATTTGTAACTGACAACTCGAGAAATGATCATGCAAAACAATATCTGAATTTATGCGATAAAAACGGATGGTTTAAAAGAGTTCTCTCTAAAATTGAAACTTATAATTGAGAAGTTAGTATGCTAAAAATAGTTGAATGTACCCTCTCCCTCAGAAAAAATGTCGTTCAAAATTCTATCTTCCACACCGCGCCGACAAACTTGGACAACCCTCGGCCTGGGGGAGGGCAGGGGGAGGGACGCGTTGACCAATCGCTAGCAGGTAGAACCACAGTTGTCTGTGATTGGTGCAACATCCCAAGGGGCAGAAAGAACGCTGTCTCAGGGGGAGGGGGCTAGTTCGTTTACGTACGAGACGGAAATATCGTCATATTTCCCTGCCGAAGGAGATAGTTTGCCTGCGCGTACGCCACGACGAAAAAAATATTTCTAAGCGGGGTTTTCCGTCCAGAATGATTGTCTATAGACCAGTAAATATTTATCATTTTAGCAACAATTATTCTAACTTTTAGTAATCGATTTGTAACTCCTGACAAACTTCTATTTTGAGATATTCATTTCAGGCACAATTTGCGGAGCCTTCCCGGCCGTTCTAACGCATATTTCGAATTTGTTTATAAAATTATAAATTGTTGCAAAATTGTTAATTCGCTGTTTTTGGTTCTGGGACATCGGGAGACTCTCCCCACTTTAGATTTGCAAAATTTGGAAATTGTTTATAAATTTGCAATTGTTGCAAATTTTTTATTGTCTAATCTGAATGGCGTTTAAATGTGATGCAAAATTCCGGAATCCGTTCGGTGCTATTATATCTCGTTCTCGAGATATATGTAATTGTTTATAAGAAATTAACATCTTAGTAGACCCCATTTGTTTGCGCTTAATTCATTCGCGCTAGCAGAATAGCGTGGGATGGGCATACTGAAAAAACAGTTCTCCAATGCCGCGCTTTTGCCTGCCACATACGCTTAAAATGCACTTGCTTGTAAACAAATTCTGTGGTCAATTTAATTATGCTAAATTCGTATTTTTACGGCGAGTATGAGCATAACTTTTATTTGGTTTTTATATTCTCTTTTAAGTCCTACAATTTGCAAGTCGATATGTTTATCAAATAGGAAAGAAATTGATTATAAAAAAAATATTTTTCAAGGTGCATTACGCCCAAACAATTGTTTCTGTTTTTCTATCAAAGGGATGTTGAGCAACCGAATAACTGTATTATTAATTTTTTTAAGTCCCCTGTTAACACCGAGAGTCAGAAACTATTTGTTCCTCTTGTTTAACCATTACCATTAAAAAATAGGGAAACATATTGCTTAGCTGTTTGCTATAAACTGCACTGGATTGGATGAAGGTAGTGTTAAGGTTTTCAAATACAGAAATATTCAATTTTGTGTTTTGAAAGATCACATGAGTAGAATCACACATGACAATATTTACACAAGTATAGAAATTTCTAAATAAACGTATATAAACTTTAAGTTAATATTTTCAATTCAATTTATCATTCCTTTCTAAAACTGTTAATTTGATGATTTCATTGTATCATGTTCAAATCAGAGCTTTATGTGCTAAATCTACGCATTGTTAATACATATTTTAAACAACATTAATATATTTAATATACATTTAAAAGGTTTTTAGATTGGCGAACGTTACAATGAAATTTCATGAATTCCTAAATGCTTGAAAATAAATACTTGTAAAATTAAATTATTGTAGCGTGTAAAAATATAACAAACTCACGTATTTGGTAAAACGAGTTGATATTACTAAAAGAAAGCAAAACAGATGTTATAACAATTCAAAGAGATTTAGCGTTTGTTTACAGTTTAGTAAATATCAATGCACTAGCATTTCCCAGTGAAAATACATAGAACGAACTTGGTGGTCAAGTGATATGACCTTCCCAACACAGACTACATTTCAGTATCGTCAGAGTTCGAAGGTGGTTTGTTGGCCGCCATTCTACGAATCTATCAAAACCTTGAATTTTGCACGACCATCTGTACAGGGAGAACGTAGCGGTTTATTAAACGGAAACGGGCCATTCCAGGTATCTAATGTGCACTCTTTGAAAACGTTTAACCATTATAAACTATCCCTAAGAAAAATATCAAATAAACAATGTTAAAGGTCACCAGCTTAACATTACCTTTACTATTTGAATGTTTTCAACATCCCCAAAACCAACAGAAAACCCATGTTTTTACAGGTTATTATAAAACCAATTCAATAAATATAAGCATTTATTCACGTTATTATTTTTAAAACACTCAAATATCTACGATGTTATTTGATTCATGTCTTCATCGAAGATCTGAGATTAAAAAACTGATAAGCAGAGAAAATTAAAGTAATTTTGAGTGATTGATGAAGTTGAATGATCAAACGAAAAACAATGTTTCTTGCTTCATATAATGCTATCGTGTTTAACAGACATGTAATTACATGTGATACCTATATTTAAACATCCAAACTAATGAAAATTTTCAAAATTAAAATCATCAATAAAACGTTGATTCATCAGCAAGGATTATATTATTAAATACTTTTTTGAGATTCATGTGCTCCTGTGTGAATAACGTAGTAAACGTGGTTCGTATGATCCAGTTTCTCAGAATAATACAAAACCTGCTAGACACATACACTAAACATAATAGTTGTCAAATAGTTATTTACGACATGAGTATCATAAGATATTTTATTACAATACGAAATTGGAGAATTATCAAACAAGACTCTTTAGCCGAAATTGTTAACCAATTGAATATTGTAATATAATGTTACCATTTGAATATCATAGAAAGTAAGACGCAATTTGTCAAAATTCATGTGAACTATAATTTTTCTTTAAATTTTACTCCTTATCCTGCGAAAGATGTGTGACAGTACTTATGTTAACAGTTATACTGCCATGGGTTTAATTAATTAGTTTTCAGTACGCAAATTATTGTTTTTGGTTTTAAAGAAGCATGGATATACAGAGTATCGGGGAAGGAAACGTCGAAAGTTTGAAAAAAGCTGTTTAAACAATTTTAATCATACTTTGTCTAATAAACTACATAGATATTTTGAATGGCTGAGCTGCAATAAACGCGCAAATGTTGGTTTCAAAATATGATTTCTACGCAAAACTTTGCATTCTAGAATCATGTAAACAGACCAGAAACATGTAACATGTTTATTATTAACAATATAAATTAATATATAAGTTCAAAAAAAATTAACCGAGAAATAAAAAAGCAGTCGAACTGTGAAAATTGGGTGCTTTTTTATTTCTAAGTTAATTTTTCTTTCTGATCAAATGTATTCATTTATTTTGTTAATCATAAACAATTTAGATATTAATGAAGTGTTTATATGCTTCTACAACCAAAATAGTTGCCTAGAAAACATATATCCGAACCAACTTTTGAATGTTTATTGCGGCTTAGCCATTTGGAATATCTGTGTAGTTTATTAGACAAAATAAGCTTAAAATTGTCTTAACAGCTATTTTTCGAAGATTCGACATTTCTTCCCCGAATATCCTGTATATAAAAGGCTTGATTTCTGTTGGTACGCGACGGAACGGCGTTCCGGTTCTTTGGAAATAATTATGAAATTATATTATATATAAATAGCTATTGCTATTATATTAATAATTAATTTGAGGCGCGTTTCGGGGCCTAAGATTTTAAAAATAAAGGATATATGTATCATAATAACTCTTATGACGACACTGTTCTCAGTTACGTCAAGTTTTCATTTAGAGAATCAAAGTGAATAGTCTAAGTTTACTCACCTAAATAAAGTTTATCTTACTATACATACTATTTAGAAAGTGTTTTATGTTCAAAACAAGTGTTGCCTCAACAGCATATATATTTTCACGTATTATTCGTAATTGCTATGCAATATTCAATACGGACTATGTGAACCTGCAAAAAAGAAACAAAAAAAAGACCTACTGCAGCAGAAAATATTTTCTACCCGTCGGGATTCGAACTCGGGTCTTTAAAGTTAACTCACCTGACACGGTTCCCCCTCACCACCAGGTACACGACAAGACTATCTCCTTTCCGATGCGAAAAGAAAGTGAAGCATTTGCAGTTTAAAAAAAAAAAAGGGTGTTCAATTTATCTAAATACAAGATCTATTTTTAAAAAGAGATTTCATTAAACAAAAATCTCTAGCGTTCATATTGTTTTTCGACAATGTTATAAAGATCAGTCGGGGCTAATATTATACAGTAGAAAATTGGGGTTAATGTATTACACTTTCAGAGTTGTTATTTATTTATGTCCAAAAATAACAAGAAAATGACAAATGATAGGAAATATATTCTATTATAATGACCATATAGCAAACACTCAGAATGTAACAATATTTGGGAGGAAAAAAATCAAAACTAAAATGCCTAATTTTTCCAGTCAAAAACTTTACCACCGTGATATAAATCTTTTGATGTTACTTCGTTATTTTTTATGACACGATATTTTTGAAAATAGGTTATCATTAAGAAAGAATTAATATTCTTTTCTGCGTTAAAATAATGCAATAATATTAATCGTGTCATGATATATACAGCCTCAAATTTGTGGGGCTAATATGATACAACTTAAGAGGCTAATGTAATACGGGTGTCGGGGCTATTTTGATACACTAAAAATTAACACGCAGACAACTGGAAGGGATTTTTTTATGTTTAATATTACATCAAAGGCGCTAAAATTCCGATTTGATGTTGATAAACTATCCAAGTGTTTATCTGAGAAAGAAAGAGCAGGCGACAATTCATATAGATTTCCTCGTTCTCCTCCCTACCCAGTACATGGTGATTCACTTATGATTATCAATTGGCGGAAGCTTCTGCTGTTTCAGTGCAGTTACTGATTTTTCACTGGAATCACAAGGAACCAGGCCTACAATAGGAGCTAACACCATCCCTTCAACTCCAGATATCAACTGTTCTCATCCAGTACTTTTGAGATAATACTGTTGGAAAAAAAATTTAAAAACAGTAGCCCTCCAAAGAATAAGGAAGCGGTTAGACCCAATAGCAGCAATCATTACTAGTGAAGAGTGGATCATTACTAGGAAAGAGTGGAGTGTTTAATTTACATTAATTTAATATCTCTTTTTAAAAAGAGATTTCATGAAACAAAAATCTCTAGCGTTAATATTTGTTTTCGACAATGTTAATAGGTATTTGTTTGCAATTTTCGAAAATTCAGATCGTTCGCCCAAAATTGAACGTACGCCACTTTTAAACATCTTGTGCTTCGAGGAATAGATTTACAGAAAAATTGGAGCTCTTTTTGAGGAAATTATGTAAATATGATGGGGTTTGGTGTAAAGTACCTTCAAAATTAAAAGATTCGTTTCAAATTCGAAGATTCGTAATATTAGCCAGATCGTTCAAGGAATATCCATTTTGGTGAAAATCGTGTTTACTTTAGGCTCTAGAATTACTCACACGAAGACGGATTCACAAAGAGGTTTTTTGGAAAATCACTTTTTCGGGTTCAAAAAATAAGCGTTTTGACAGCCTTGTGTATAGAAAATAAAAGAACAATACCAACAATCCACTTTTTCGAACTAGCTACTTACAAAACGTGTTTTCTGTGAAAATTTCGACACTTCCTCCTACAGCATTACGTAACTCTCTTTACACGTGGAGGTAAAAATATTCCAGCGTTACTGGGATTTGAACTCGGATCCCTGTGGTCCGTAGGTCTGGCTCGACCGCACTGTGCTATCACAGATATTTCTCAACACGCTGTCCAAGCACACTTATTACGAAAAGATTAGTTACGTGATATTCATTGCACTTAGATTTTTTATTAGAGGAATGTTCTACACGTGTCAAAGGTATCAAATTTGTAATAAGAATTCAAACGATTACAACCCACGCAACTACATAGCTCATTTTACTTAGAAATATTTTCAACCAGAAGCCGTGGACTTTAGAACCCTCTGTGGAAGTCGTTCCCGGTCGTATCTTTCGGCGACTATGCCAAGGTTGAATTACGTCACAGATGAAAGTTGCGATAACGCTAGAGCTCAACACGGGCGCGCATGAAGACGTTCTGAAGCCAGAATCGCAATAGGGGCATATTTATACGTGATTCTTAAAGACATTAACACACTAAAATAAGTAGTGGCGCCTCAAAACACATGCTTTATGTGATATTTATAATGGATACGAATGATTATAACTATACAATTACCCGTAAAATTGTTTCTACCCGCAAAAATTATTCGCCGTGGATGAGATTCGATCTTACGTGCCTAAGCTTCTCCAACAGTGCGTTTACCTGCTATACCACAGAAACTCTTATAACTTTTGTCTCTCACAAAGATGATTTTAAACTGTCATGTATCACAGATTTGACTGAAAAAGTACGTGCGGCGTTTAGATGCCTGTGTTAACTACAGACGGACAAACAGACGTTTTGTCGTAAATAGATTTTTTTGTAACAAGGACCCACAAAACATGAATTCTGTCTACAAACGTATTGACGTAATGCACTATATACAAGAATAAAATTTATCTACTTTTGTCGTGACCAGTGATCGGAATTTAGAGGTTTTTGTCGAAAAATCCCCGTCTCCCAGCGCATGATTACAATACTTTTTCTTCTTACCACATAATTACCAGAAAGGAAGAAAAAATTGTTTTTCATTGTTTCTATTCAACGAAAATTTTCAATCAATTCCAAAGGTGAAATAATCAGTAAATCTTAAAAAGAGATTTATTAACAATATGAAATGAAATATAATAAGAAAGTAATCTTCTGTTCTTTACTTGGTATTCTTCACAAATCTATAGGAAAATCATAATAAAGGCATTATTTCAACAACATTCGAATATTATTGTTAGAATCTATGGGGAAACTGTTAATGCCGGGTCCTGGTAACGTAAAAAGGGTTAACTAATGTTGTGAAATATAGAAAACAATCCTATAACTCGTGTTGCCCGAAACATATGTTTTGTGGGTAGTTGATACAGAAAAATCGAACGACGACGAAAAGCCTGTACGTTCGTGTGTCTGTTGATGTGTCTGTTCTTGTGTCTGTTCGTCTGTCTGTCTGTAATTTTCAAAAAAAATTATATGACCTTATTGAAAGAATTATTTATGAACAACAAATTTCATTTGAAAGAAAAATCTGTGTTCAATTTTAGAGTTGTAGGAAAACGCCGAAAAAATTCAAACTTTTCCAATTTTCGAAAATTCAGAGTTTACCGTGGACATAGGACGTATGTCGCCTTTATTCGTGTATTTTACTCTATTCTTAGAAGAAATTTAAAGAAACAATTTGGGGTCGTTTTTGAGAAACTTTTGAAAATGACCGACGGCTTCATGTAATGTACCCTCAAATTTTCAAGAATTATTTTTAAAATCTCAAAGTTTCAACTAGAATCACATCGACAAGGGATTCTTCAATATGGAAAAGATCGTACGATTTGTTTAGGCGCTAGTAGTGTTCACAGATGGACGGAGAGACGGACAGACGCAGACAGACTGACGTTTTGCTTTCAATTGATGTTTTGGTATCAAAGACCCACAAAACAGGAATTATGGTTACATCACGTGTTAGAGATTTTTTCTCTTAATTTAGTAACTGGATTTATCCACTCCTTTGTTTTCAGGGCCCGGCAATACATTTTTTCTGCCGAAAATTCGCCGTTTTTTTCGCGGAGCATTACATAACTTTCTCTATACTACGTATATTACTCCGTATGTATGTGCGTATACGAGAAAGTAAAAAGTTACGTAATTCTACGGAGGAAATCGGCTAATTTTCGACACAAAAAACTGTAATTTCCGGGCCCTGGTGTCAAAAAAAAAGTGGATAAATTCAGTTGATAAATATAGAATAAAATCCCTTTAGCATGTGGTGTAGCCAGAAGCCAGGTTTGGTGGGTAGTAAATACAAAAAAAAAGATTAATTGTAAAACGTATTTTCTTCTGTGAACAATGCTAGCGGCTAAACTGTTCAGGCAATTTTCTCCAAAGTTGATATTCCGCAAGCGATCTGGCTGATGTCGAGCCCTCCTGAATTTCAAATCAATATTTTATTTTTGGATGGTACTCTACAAGAAGCCCCTGAAACATTTTCAAAAATTTAAAAATGGCATGAACTTTTCTGGTTAAATTTTATTGCCGGATAGCGTAATGGACGCTATAAGACGATGGCGGAGATGATTTTCGTTCATATACTGAATTTGTCCAAAAATGCAAGAAAACAATTTTTTTCCCCGTTTTCCTACAACTTAAGTATTGAAGATAGTTTGTTTCCTTAATGAAATGTGTTCATCAAAAACAGATCTTCAAATATTCCTTTCAAATAATCAGTCCTTTAATAAAGATCACGTACAATTGTTTAAAAATATAAGTACTTTAGATAATTTGACAATTTTTGAAATAGCAAATTTGAATTTCCCCCGCTTCGTTTGACGAACTGTCATTCTGAATTTCTTTTGAATTCTGACGATTGTCGGGACGGACAAGGCGCTATTACGACGCTGTATTTTTCATTTAATGTCAAAAACAGTTAAAAATTGTGTGTAATGTGCTGTAGGGAGAAATGTATTCTGTGAACGTTTTCTTAAATTTTGGTATCCCCGTGCCCTAACTCATATACAAGACGAATTCTGATTACAGAAAGAAACTAGCGTTTATTCTTCAAATCGCACGAGCGTTTGCTCTTTGAGTTGCATTGATTTAATTGAAATTATCTCAATGAGGTTTTCTCTCTTAATAATAGTATTTAAATATAACATGAAAGAAAAACAGAAAATACCGGAATTTTGAAGGAACATTTATTACAAAAATTTGATATTTTTTTGTTATAATATTCAACTATGGATATTTGAGATGTGTTTCCGAGAAGTTCATTGTTGGCGACGAATGGGAAAGATATAACATACGGCGGCTTTGGCCGGTATTACACTATAAAAGTTATATGACATATCTTTGATAAAGAACTTTGTGGCAGTCTTTGAACTTTGATGAGAAAACTTTGACAAAGAAATTTGAGAGATGACATTTCGTCCAAATTTTATGTAGGTTTGCTCGCGATTTACAATCAATTACGCACAAATAGTTGTGTTTTGCTACTTTATGTTTTATTATAACTAATCTATGTTTAATGCTAATGTAGCAAAAGGTAAATAAGAAAACGTTTGAGGGTGATGCTTTAGAACAACATGGTGAGGTTATGGGTCGCACATTGTGAAGCATTGATTAAAGACCTTCGAAATGAAGAATTATTTGAGGATGGATGAGGAAACATTCAATTTTCTTTGTCGTTCTTCCTTCTTTCGAAATTCAGTCCTCTGATAGGGAAGTTTAAAAAAATTATCTTCCTGAACTGGGCATTTTCCAAACACCATATTTTCCACTTCCCGGGAAAATGTGTCCTACAAATGTTAATTCGTTTGGTTTTACTTTTGTAGTTCGGATGGACAGTATTATATAAACATTCTAATTACTCGCACTACGCAATTATGACTTTGGTTGAAGCAATACCCCTATATCGGACGTCATGTTACCAAATATGATAAAACGTGGAAGCCGGAGACTACATTTTATCCAAGAAACTTTCTAAAAGAAATCTTTTATAAAATATTGGCTATTACACTGTCATATTTCTTTTATAAAACATCTTTGACAAATATCTTTTACAGTGTAATACCGGCCTTTATTTACTTAACGTTAATGTTAGAATATCTCTACCTTCAATAAAATGTTGTAATCAAGTTTAAAGTCGAGAAGTATATATATACGCAGATATGCATTAGGTAATACGTATTTATAATAGTATTCATTCATTTACTTTCCAAATTATTTTACCTTTTTCAATAACTAAAGTAGCAAATTAAAACAGATTTTGAAATCGAGTTCGCAGCGAAAATGAAATGTTTTAGCGGGGTTACTGCTTTCCGGGGCATCTATAACTGTTTAATTTCTTAATTATTTATGAAGAGACTAATTATGATTTGTTTGGTTGTACTTGTAGGTCATTATTTAAAAGAAAATATAATATTTAAGAATACTTTTAGAATATCTTGAGATCGGGCAAAAATAATTTTATGTATTCGAACCACGAATTAGTGGTCCATAAACAAGACTTATAAGAACATTTAATCACAGCAATGCTAACTGAAAAACAAAACAATTTTAACAGGAACTGATAAGCAAATATGTGACCAATTTTGGCAGCGTCAATTGTTGCTGCCCACAGCGTCCATTGTTGCGCTCATTGCCGACGCTTCTGAGGTTGATGCTCTCTTCAGCTGCCTGTCCCAGTTGGGACTCTACAGCCAGGTGTTAGTGGTGTAGGATTTTTCTTCTCCTAGTTTTGCCTCCACTCCCCGGACTGAGACGGGGATTGGTAAACTAGGAAAAATAACATAGGGGTTAATACATTTTATGTTGGACAGGCTATTTTAGTCTTTAGGAAGACGGAAATGGAAGTGGAAAAAAGGATTAAATGTTTTTATTGATGTTGACTTTCTCGCACTTACTGTCGTAAGAAGAAAAGGTATTGTAATCGTGCACCAGAATACGGCGAATTTTCGGCTTAAAAACCGTCCCATCCTGGTAACGAAAAAGTGAATAAATTTATTTGCTAAATTTAGGGGGAATCATTTAACGCGTTGTGTAGCCAGAATTCATGTTTTGTGGATCGTTGTTACCGAAAAATTGAATGACGGCAAAACGTTTGTCTATCAGTCTTCCGTCTGC
>BLKR01017227.1:0-13926 GCA_011170035.1 Teleogryllus occipitalis
TCATAACGCCACCATCAGCTACGAAAAGAAGCCCACGAACAGAGAGGAGTAGGGTACGCGGCGGAGCGAAGGCTTGTAAACGCGCCATCTACCCACAGCTTTTCGAACTCTGACGCCCGAACTAGCGAATAATGTTTTTCCGGGAGGTCATGAAAAGAGGAGAATATTCACCCCTCCAAAAGTTTTCCCAGGTGCGAGTACCATAAGTATCGCGGCGCGCCTCGGAGGAGCTCTCTGTTTGCAGCAGCGACGGCGACTAGACTGAGTTCTGAAGGCGTTTGTAACTTAATAGCATAGGAGTTTATTTTAACTTGTTAGTTAAAAGTTAGCTTGAGAAGCGTATCAACGAAAGTGATGTAATTGAGAAGTGGAGTGCACGAACATTCTTCGTATTAACATTCACAATATTTGAGAGAGTAAGTGAAGTGATTGTTTGACTTCGAAATGATTTCAAATTTGTAAAATTCGCGCAGAAGGACATTAAGTAAATCCAGCATCTCATATTGCACGCTGAGACCACACACGCACAAAGTGTGGTAGGTAGGCCGAGCTTCTAAAGCATAAATTCAGCAACGTTAATTGTTCGAGGCTGGAAGCGCGAACAAACTTGTACGAGGCGCGCCCCCACGAAGAGAGAAGCGTAGGCGAGAAAGATTTGGACTTGAACGAGAATCATACGAGTCCGGAGAACGGGAGAATGGTGTGGAAATTGGAGGCGTGGCGGAGTCCAGAGCTCGAGGGAAAGAAACAGGTTACATCGTGGGACAGCGAGCAAAGACGGGTGGCAACGCCAGACTGCGAGCGGCAGAAAATCCACAAGGACACCTACAGGCGAGCGATAGGGAGCTGTTGAGGTAAAAGAACTGGCAACTTTTATGCGGCGATCAGTTGGGGAAAGAGAATAGCAGTAAATACACGACAATTCATGTTAAAAGTGGGTGAACAGACCAGAATAGGTGGGAGAAGTATTCCGAACGATGTGAGTGGCAGTTTCAAGTTCATTTACTGCGCGTGTTATTGAATTCATTCAAAGAGGCCATACCTTGTACAGTTTTACTTAAATAATTCATGATTTTAAAATGTTGTACAGTTGATGTTATCTGGAAAAGTCATACTTTATTGTATTGTGTTAAAAGTAATTGCTTTCTGTGATATGTAAAGGGGTCAGATTTAAGTAACGTGTATGTTACGTTTTATTGTTTTTTCTCTTTAAAGTTCACAGTGTTATAGTGAGTGCGAAGCCCAAGGCTAGCACCTGTAAACGGGATACCTTAGAACAAGTGTAAAACTCATTTTAAAAGCCGTGCACGGAAAAACTAGAGAGTATAAAGAGTAAAATAAAGTGGTAGATAAAAATTCAGAAAGAGGAATGAGCAAATTGTGAATTGTAATTGGTGAAAGTGTGTTCAGGCAGTCGAGGTGACGCCAATTTTTTGTTTTGCCATTTTTTTTTTTTTTCAGTGACCAACTATTTAAAGTGCATAATCCTATTATATAATTGTGCCACTGTAGTTTTTCATTGAATATATGCTCATTTTATTCGTATTTTATCTTATTCATAGTGTCAAGGGTTCTGACCTTTCTCATACCCAAAAGATCCTACTTCCTGACAATTTTAAGTTCGCTTCACGAGCATTCATACTATCACGCTCTCCCCACGTGTGGAAGGTAATAGGTGGGTGTGTTAGAATATATATATATATATATATATATATATATATATATATATATTGGTTGGGAGCTTCAAACTTCCCCGGCTGGGGCAGTGCCCCGCTGGTGGGAGATACCTGGTTAGGGAAACCCCGCTAGTCGACGGTAGGTCGGCGCCTCATCTCTTCATCCAGCGGGGGAAAAACACCGCCACCTCTTAGAAAAAACATGCACTACACTTATCGGACTAATGTCTAGAAGTTGACGCACCCGGAATCACTAACAATCAATCAATGAATCGAGCATTTGTGCACATGCTACACTCACAAATATGAGAAGTAATGAACACGTGCTTTTTTAGCATCGTCTATTGTAATTCTAGTGCATATCAATGTAGTGCGTATGATTGGCTGTGCAACCACGAGAATCCAGTGAGTTGCTCCAGCGTTTTGTTCCCAGTAGTCATGATGCATTGACATTATTAATCAGTTGCCTCAAAGGGGAACCACCAATGAATTAATCTCCTCTTTATCGCGATTATTGCGATTTGCAACCGAAAGTACCCACTCTCGGTCTGCCTCACATTTAGCGTCCGGATTACAAAGCCAAAGTTGATATCAAAATTCAACAACTCTATATCTGTTTATTTTCTCGGTGGTAGAACTTTTAGTGCAAAAGGGATTAACATAATTCGGGCCAATATAAAACGGGCAATTATCAGCTTAAATGTTATTACAATGTATAACACACTCGACAAGTGCATCACTTACGTAAAATAAAATTGTGGAATGTTCTTTTTATAGAGTAATCGGCTCTTGAAAAACAAGTATTCAAAGAGGTTACAGATAAAACTGAAACGTTAATAATTTAATATAAGGGCTAGTAATGAAGATAAGGAGCATTATTAATATGCCCTTTAAAACACTTCATCCAAGAAGTAGACCCATGTTTCGTCAGCCGCCAATTCTTTTGAATTCAAGTTTGTATTTCAAGTGAAACCCCAAGGCCTGTCGAATTAAAATTCGAGTACATTGATAAAATAATTTAACAAATATGGTTTGGCTGTAGCCTCCCTTTTGAGTGATTTCTAAATGCGGGTCTAGTGGTTAAACGAAACGATAAATGGGACGGCAAGTCTTACTCTAGTAGGGAAAATATATTAGACAGCTCTAGGTATTTTTCGAGGGGATCTTCCAAATGGCCACGCTCTGAGCAGGGATCTTGCGGAGGAATCGAAT
Organism: Teleogryllus occipitalis; assembly: GCA_011170035.1. Lineage (NCBI taxonomy): Eukaryota > Metazoa > Arthropoda > Insecta > Orthoptera > Gryllidae > Teleogryllus > Teleogryllus occipitalis. The sequence continues at coordinate 2,889 of BLKR01017227.1, forward strand.
GTGGCAACAGCATTGTGTGGTGATTGCCGAAACACGAAGTGACCAATCTAAATAAATACACTTCTCAAATTCCTATGAATCCTTTAGAATGGCTCATGGGCAGCCTAATAGCTTCCCGTTGTGTGATCCCGCGTTTGATTCCCGACGGGGCAAAAATAGTTACAGCTTTCCTTTAAAATCGTCTCCGTTTCTGTAGCTGTGTGACGAAAGAAATCGCAGGCAGGCGAAGTTTACTATAGTCGATGAAGGGAATATGTCATGTTCGCGACATCCCTCTGTTACCCCTCAAGCGTGGGAATTGAACTAGGCCCAGGATTGGGGGACACCGGTAAAAATGGCCAGCAAAATCGGATGGTCCGAAAATGCTAAATACATACATACATAATTTGTACGAAGATGACGATTATACTTCCACTCATTTCAAAAGTCACTAAAATATCTCACACAAAATTGTGTTTAGGCCGCAGAGAACAGATATTGAAAAATTTTCCTTTACAAATAGAACAATAACGGACTGGAATAAGTTGCCTGCGACGTTCTTTCAACCCTTTCCTTTGAATTGAATTTGCCTTATTTTACGTGGCGAGGCTCAGGCCATGAGGCCTGCTCTTCCGCCTGACCACGCAAATTCCGCTACGCTCCTTTCACCAACCATGGGAGAAAGAAGGTATTTCTTGGGCGACGAAACAGGCGACGTGAATTTAGCTCAGAGGCGTCATTTAGGCTTGAGGATCTTTTACATGCAGTAAATCTACTAACATGGGACAGCCGGCTTTACTTCCCCTCCGAAGGAAGGCGTATGAAGGATTTTTTCGCCCTTAAAAATCCACGGCTTCGATCGGATTCGAACCCGCAAACTTGCGTATAACAGTCCGCTAACCGTTACACCATCGCCGCCGCCGCCATTCCTTTAGGTGTTCAAAGTTTTAAAAATAAATTAACTAATGATATTTGCAAACTTTATTAATTTAGCAAGTTAGTCTTATTATAAGAGGTATCTTTATTATTATTATTATTATTATTATTATTATTATTATTATTATTATTATTATTATTATTATTATTATTATTATTATTTATTAAACGTCGTATATTTAATAGTTGAAAATAATTGTGCAGATCTGCTATAAAATGTAGAGTTAATTCTATTATTGCTATAATTTTTATCATCATCATCTTTTTCTTCTTCTTCTTCTTCTTCTTCTTCTTCTTCTTATTATTATTATTATTATTATTATTATTCTTGTTGTTGTTGTTGTTGTCGTTGTTATTGTTGTTGTTGTTGTCTTAAAATAATTTAAAGTTACATGGTGTTAATATTTGTAATTGTAATATGTAAATTGTAGTGCTCTGCCACCAGGTTGTAAAAACCTACCTGCAGGAATAACAAATATCTATGTATTTCAGCCGAAGCGGCTGTCTCCCGCTCGCAGCAACGGGCCAATGGCGCGGGGCCGCGGGGAACTCACCCTGTGGATGGTGCCGGTCTCCAGCTCGAGGTTCCGCTTGGCGCTGGCCATGCCCACGCTCAGCTGCAGCACCTTCACGTTGGCCGGGAACAGCGTCGTCAGCGAGCAGTTGACGTGTTTGCCGTAGTTACGCAGCGTGTACACGTCCGAAGTGCCCTCCAGCAGGATGTTGCACGCTGCGGCGCAAAACCCACATTCAACCTCTAGTGGCAGCGGAGTTAAACATAGTCTTCCGGCGAAGGTAAGTGACAATTTCCCTTCCAATCATCGTACTTTAATATATCGTTTATGAATTTGATGCTTTACATTATTGTATTCTGCAAATCTGGATTAAAAGGAATGATACATACGTTCACAATGACATTACCTTTTTAATCAATGAAAATGTTTTTATTCGTGTAGCTATCATAAAGCAGACATTAAACAAATTTCCCATCTCGTAACGTGTGTGAATTGTCTGTTGTTTCAATTTGTTCACGAAATGAGTTGTAAATTATCGATAAATCGTGTAAATGGAGAAACATGAATGATTCATGTTTCCAAAGCGTTAGAAATATTTCTGACTCGATTCAGTGTGAATAGTCTTTAAGTAATTTTGCAATGATAGAATTTTTAAATTGATTCATTATTTCTAGATTAATTTAGAGAAATAATTTGAAATCTAATTACTGCCTCAAATTCACTTTCTTTTCTATGTAGAAAAACAAGATAGCGGTGATATAGGGATAATATTTCATTAGTAATGCTGTTTCGACTCGTGTTAGCGGCAAACAAAAACATGCTACTCATAAATATATTTTTGAAAAGAAACAATTTAAATGTATAATTTTGTATTATAAATATAACTAATTGAATTTTGACATAACAAATAATGTAACTATAAATAAAAATAGGGTTGCAATACAGTGATAATGTCTGAATGAAAATGAAAATGTCCTAATAAAAAATGTGTTATTTTTTCGCTTTATCTGCAAAATCTTACACAAAGTTATTAGAATAAAGAAGAATCTATTTCAACAATATCAAGAAATTAAACTACAAATCGTAGTACTTGGTGGAGAAAAAAGTAAATATCATAATAATAAATAATAAGGAATCTGCAACTGATTTGCTTTCGCAAACATTTTTACTACACGCTTAAGCGAATATTTTCTAATCAATTCTTACCGAAAAACGCTTATTTCCACCTGAATTCTTTATTTAACTTGTATTTGAGTTAGAGTAGGAATCCCAGAACTCAAGGAAAAGTGCACAAACTGTGTATCTTCCCATTGTACGTTACACTCAGGTTTTAACTGAGTTTTCAGTAAATAAATAAAAGATACATAAATACATATGTAAATCAATTAAATGAATTAAATCAAGTAAAGAAAATGAGTAAATAAATAAATAAACCACTAAATAAATAAATAAACAAATGAATGAATGAATAAATAAAAGAATGAATGAATACATAAATAAACGAATGAATAAGTAAATGAATAAGCGAATGAATGAGTAAATGAATAAGCGAATGAATGAGTAAATGAATAAGCGAATGAATGAGTAAATGAATAAGCGAATGAGTGAGTAAATGGATAAACGAATGAATGAGTAAATGGATAAAAGAATGGAATGGATGGAATGAATGGAATGAAATGAAGTAGAGGGGCGGGGTGTGGCACTCACGCGTGGAGTTCTTGAGGAAGCGCACGGTGAAGCTGAAGCCGCGCGCGCGCGAGGGCACGCGGAACTGCACCAGCGCCGCGTTCTGCGACGACGTGAAGATCTCCTTGACGCGCCGCTGCCCGCAGAACTCGCGGTAGCGCAAGTGCAGTGGCTTTGGGTGGTCCTCGGGGCTGGGGAAGAACTGCCGGTTCAGCTCCCACCCGTCCACGAACTGCAACACGCGCCCGCCAAAGCTTCCAACGCAAGCCTACACGCGGCGCTGCTCTTTACTGCGACCAGGTTGGACTTCTCTCGACCTCGCCTTTATTATGTTTAAAATATAAAAGAAATGAAACAATAAAGTTTTTAGAGAGATTAAACACTTGTAACTCCTGGCACGGGTCACCTGCAATTTAGATTTTTTACAGGTAGAACGTCAAATGGCATTACTCATACGACAGGAGCCTTGACGGATAATCACCAAAGGTACTGTTAAGAGAGGATTTGCAATTTTTTTTTACAGAAAATAACTCTTCAATTTTATTTTAGTTTTTCAAACACAGGGACGGTTTAAAAATTCATTAGGAATTTTCCTAATGAACCAATTATTTTAACGTTACGTGACACAGTTAATTGACTAAAATTCCTATCATAGACTACACTTATTATTTTCAGTTACCCTTACAAACAGTTGTTATTATCTTCTAATTATTAAATCAACACGTGCAAGCTGTTTTTTATCTGTCGATTCTTATGGCTTCTATCTCTTATTAGTGTGGAACATTGTTTTTTTCATGTCAGTAATGATTCAGCCTTGTGCAACCAGAAATACTACTTGATGTATTCAAAATGTGTAGTCTCCTTGGAATAATGTATTATGTATTGCTGTCTCGCATGCTTTTGTATATTTTTATAATTTAGCTGGTGTGTAAACTCATAAATGTTGACTACAATAAATGGAATATCTTTGTGATTGATCACCGATGAAGCTGAAGGGTGCGTAGGAGGCCTTGGGTGGGAACTCACCGAGACGAGGCCGCCCTTGTCGCAGGGCACGTCCAGGTAGTCGAAGTGCAGCTCGATGACGCGGTCGGGGTCCGTGAGGAAGTACACGCCGCACACGGCGCCCTCGTCGTCGGCCGCTTTGTGGAAGAACTCGCCCTCTTCGCTCGTCACCGTGATGCAGTCTGCGCATGCGCACATCGCACTCAATCACTCCGCACCCCCACCCCCACCCCCACCCCGCCCGCTTAGCACAACATATTGTAACGTCGTGGGTAGGGATCTACACCACAAAGAAACAGACACGAGTGGGTATTTACAATTTATTTACAATAAATTATGTACAGGAACTAAAACCTCACGCCGACCTGGATGGCCGAGGTGGCTAACAGCCACACCGACTCAGCGCTTCGGTCCGAAGGGTCGCGGGTTCGAGTCCCGTCTTGGGCATGGCTGTTTGTCCCTTGACTTTGTGTGTGTGTGTTGTCGCGGAGGGCCTCGCGTTCTGCTGACCCCAGATCAGAGGAGCCCGCAAGTGTTTGTCTAGTGTATGGTCGAGTATGCGTCCCTTCGGGACGTAAAGGGCAACCGGCTGTCGGCTGGATAAAAGCCCTTGGAAAAAAAACAACAACTAAAACCTCACTCTAAGGCGTTTGTCGGAGCTACCTGCCGCAGCCCCCCTCTCCCTACACGCGCCTTGCGGTCGCGCCTGCGAGTAGCCAACTCGGCCGATTCGCAACTGAGCACCTCATGTGCCTCGGCAGACCATCTGCCCTGAAGTATAAGGCATACTTCACCGTGTCCGAACCTCGAACACCTACTCGTGCCTTCAGCACATCCGCGCCAGACTTGGCCGGACAAGTTTTGCGGTGTTTTGCCGCGAGGAAACCAGACACGTTACCCCGAATGGTCCTGCGACGCACCTTAATATACGCCCGAGTCACATGACCTCCTACATCATCTGCCCTCCACGCACTCGTCTTGAAGCGAGTGCCACCGACGCCGCCTTTTGTGCCCGGCGTCTGGAATTTCCGTGAGGGGTGGTCTTTGTTCGGGAGCCTATATTTGGCTCCATACCTTGCAATTCAGGAGCAAGGAGTCAAGTCTATGACGCTACAATATCGAGGAGAGGACGCTTGTGCGGTCGGGGACTGCATTTTGGAGAGCGTCAAGATTGTGGGTCAAAGTCAGGCATGTCAAGGTTGCGGGCAAGCTTGGGTATCTTACGTGAGTTCCCTGACAGTGCGCCCAGAGAAAGTTGTGCGAGGTTTAAAAGTAATGGTTGTCGGTCAAATCGCTCTGGGGTGGCGGTAAATCACTAGATACCTGGTTCATGACAATCTTTTGGATCAGTCAGTTGACTGTTATTGCTCCAAATTTAGCTATAATAATTCCCATTTCCTCTACTAAAGCAAAAAAATCCATTAAAATGTAATAATGCAGCAGTGATTTCAAGTTGTCAGTTGCGAGTAAAATTAAACATTTTGTATCGAAAGTATCTTTATTTTGGGAATGGTGTTAGCTTAAGAGTGCAATAATTGTGTTACTTCATATGTTCAGGTTAGGTGGTTTAATAGACAAAGATTTTTGTCTGACAAAAGAGATCCTTGCTTAAAAGACAGAATTATTAAATTACATACACTACTTCTTCCTCCTTCAGAGCCTCCTTGGGAGCTAATGGCCTGTTACGAGACTCAGAACTGCTCTGATCACCTCATTCTAAGTCTACCTAGATCTCTGTAGCCTTTAGGTTTATATAAGAAAGTTAACTTTGGTTTGATTTCTGTTGATATTTTTTAATGCCATTTACTGTCAATATCTAACCTTGACCTTATGTCTTCGTTTGGAACTGTCCCTCACGGTTAGACCCAGAAGAGCTCGAAAGAAAGTCATTTGGGAAGCCTCTAATCTTCTTTCGTCATTTTTTAAGTACCCATGAAGCAGAGTGTGGGTTGAGATATCACATTGTGAAATCTCATAAAGATGCTATTCAACATATTCTTTTTAAAATGTCTCGTCATAAAGTTATTCAACTTACTGTGTTTGCTTACATTCTCTTGCATTTCAGGGTTGATGTCATTTGATATTTTACAGCCAAGGAAGGTGAAGTTGGAAATTTGTTCAACAATTTGGTTATTGATAACAATTTTTATTCTTTTCAAATATTTACCTTGGTATGCCATAGCCTTAGTTTTTTTGACTAGATATCCTTAAATTATAATTCTGTAGCACTCGGTTAAGGCCTGTTATATTTCTTTGGATATAGTCTTCCGAGGTAGCCAAAAAAACTGGATCATTTGCATAAGTCAAACGTGTGATTTGTTTATTCCTCGATATTGGTGTATCCTCGATTTTGGATTTTTGGTGATTCATAGATTCATCATTTTGTTCATATATAAGTTTAAGAGGGTTGGGGACAAACCACACCCTTGTTTTAATACTTGGTTGGCTTTTATAAGTTCCGATGTTTTACAATCGTTCACTTTCATACATTTATCAAGTTTCCTGGAATATCATAGCTCTCTAAAATACATCATAATTGTGGTCTCTTCACACTGTCATAAGCTTTGCAATAATCCAGGAACAGCATGAACGTAGGCTGATTGTATTCTCTGCGCTTCTCTAATATGTTTCAGAGTGAAAATTACGTCACTGCAGATTCTTCCATTCATGAACTCATGAACCTCTTCCTGAAAAATGTTCTCCATCTCCTCGTTAAATTTGTATTTCAATATTGTGGTATACAATTTTGAAGCTGTAGTCATTAAGGAGATCCCACGATAATTATCACAGTCGTCTTTTGACCCCCTTTTATATATATATGATTATTATGGCTTTGTTCCAATCTGCAGATACTTTGCTTTCAGTCCAGACATTGTTAAAGAATTTTAATAAGGACCTTTTCATCAGATCTCCTGCATATTTCCTTAATTCCATTGGTACATCATCCAATGAAGCGGATTTCCTATTTTTGCTTTTCTGTAGAGCTAATTCTAATTCATCCATTGTTATCTCGTCATTATTTGGCATTTTCTCAATCTCCACTTCCCCAACATTGTCTGAGAATAAAAGTTTCCTATAATTTTCAACCCATTTTTGTTCTCAGATAAAATATACCCGTGCATTACCTCGTTCGTTCTTGAACATATTTTTGAAAAATTTAAAGCCTTGTAAAGACGTAATCACATATTTCACATGATTGCAATATACAACAGTTAACTGAATGATTTAATAAAACATAATACAAAGTGAAAATGAGGAAAGAATTATCAATTCAAACATAATGCTGCTCGTTGAAAAACATATTTATACAAGGCAGAATTTAAAAAAAATAAACATGAAATAGTAAAAATGAGTTAACATAAACATATTTCAAATCTCGTTTGTTCAATAGAACAAATTTGGCAATCGTGTTTTGGGAATAGTGGTTACACGTATTTTCGTGTGAAACCAAACTTTCCGCCTCGCACTGCTTCATTTTATACACCTCCTTATGGGATTTGGAGGGGAAAATGAGATTGGACTGAGGGGGAAGTTGCGTGTATTCGCAAGAGTGCGAGAGTGGTTTGACCGCCTGATGTGTATTCCTAAAAATAAATGAATCGTTCACACTCCCTTGGAATAACAATTAGAGAATAAACATTTGCAGAAGCCCCATAAGTGTCTTCAAAAGAACACCTGTAATTTTTATTTAACAAAATCAAAACAAACATATTTGAATGTGAAACCATTTGTATACGTTTCACAGTCACAGTTGTGTTCCTTTGAATATGAAGTATAGAACATCATTATGACAAATGCAACAGCTGTGTCTGCTGTGCAACAGGCTTCAGTATAGCCTGACAGGGGAATTTTTCATTTCAGCCTGTTGCTTTTCATTTTTCCATGCGTGTCTATCGGTTGCCTAAGACATGTGATACTGCAGTGATTTTTCATGCAATGCACTGACTCACCATCGTATCGTTTTTATGCATTCTTAATGTGAATTCAGAGGTGAGGTCTCAAGACGTAATATATAGCTCACCCATTTTCCACCGCTGAGTCTCGGACAGAATCCTGACCAATTCTTGAAAACTTTGAGGTTGAAAAAGAAAATTCTCGCCAGGTGTCCCTTGGGGTTTCCCGTTTCCCCTATTCTAGTTTCACCCATTCAGTGCTACATCATCATTGACATCATCATCATCATCATTGCTATCACCTACACATTTGAACATTTCTCAAAAGTCTCTATGAATCTAGCAGAAGGTCCCCTACACCCGTAAGTTGTTAAAATTGATTTTGCCTCTCCAATGAAATTTAACTTTGACTAAATGATTTTCAATATTATTACCTCGGTGCGGAAATAATGAAACCAACTTTCAGAAATGATAACCTTGTTTTAAAAACACGTGATGAGATCTGATGACGTACCTAAATTAAAACCAAAGACCTTCAATGGAACTGTAGGATTATATTTTTAACCTGAAGATTCAGTCATTGTAAAGTAAAATGGATTTTACTGAGGCTTCAAGAGCTGGTTTACCTGTATTCTAAATTAAAATATTTTTCCGGCTTTTAACTAATCCATATATTTATTTTAGGACGGATTGCAATAAAATGAATGTGCATTATTTATTTTGTTAACTAAGAAGTCAAATCATTTCTGTAGAATAAATTCGAAGAAATGTAAAATAGTGAAATTGAAACAAGTTCATGAAAATTTTCAAATTATTTGAATGAATGAATAATGCCTTTCGTGGTTTGATTTGGATTCTGGTAAGGTACACTAATTAGTATGAGGCATAACAATCTTTATTAAATAATTGTAATCTGCAAAAGCGTAATAAGTGATAACAATTGTTTAATAATGATTGTTATGCGGTAAATGTCTGCTTCAAACAAATCAGTGGACCTTACAAGAATCAAAAGTTAGGGAAAAATATCTGCATTATGAAAACTGTAGATGACGTGTGAACAGAAAAATGAATACACCGATCTTTCGTTTTTATTCTGTTGTGTTGATGATGTATGTCACTCATGGTTTTGTAATGTAAAAAGGACTGATCGGTAGTATCAAAATTAATGAACTATTAATTTAAAATTTCAGGGTATTTTGTCAGAATACAGAATGTGCTAATTCGCGATGGCCATTCTGCTTTTTAAAATTGCATTTATTAATTAACACACATTGCGTATGATCTGCTTTAATATGCACTTCATTTGCAATTGAGAATTTCTACGAAGAGAAATGACAAATAATTAACATTCAATTTATAAATATTGACTCTACGATTATGTATAAACGAGCAACATATCATTGACTAAAACCCATCTATAAATTTATATTAATATTTGTCGGCTTGATTTCCACACTTAAATTACAAAATTGTTAAATCTACATCTCTGGTTTTGTTGTCTGAATGCCACAAATTGAATTTCTATCGGAGTGAGCCTATTTGTAATAACATTCAATTACTAGAGGATGTATTATATAAATATGCGTTTCTTTTCGACATGTCTTTGCAATTTTATTTGGCTCTTGAAATTGTGTAGGCTGTCACGAATTTAGTGGGAACTGTGTTTTTAAGTATTATACACGTGTATTGTTTATCGTGTACATTGTTTATCGATCGGATCAATGTTTCGACGTATCCTGACGCATGAAATCGGGAAATATTTTTTGTTATTGAAGCATAACGTACAAATAATTAGGACTTTTTGAAGCATCAAGTATCGATGAGGTAATAAAATCTATTTAATGTATTTTCACACAACTTCAATACATTGTTCTACGTTAAGATTTCCCTTCCTCTTCTTAAAAGGTAGAGCAAATCTGATTTTGATGCAATGCCAACAACGCCAACCAATTAAATATTTTGTTTGTGGAAGATTGTAGGACTCGTTTAAGATATCTATTATCTTCCATAAAAAATCACACTTTTACTGCGTGCAATATTCCGTGCGAATCAGACAAGTCGGGGCAGTGGAATACTAGATTGATTAATTCCATTAATTCTACCCTTCTCTTGCAACCCCTTCCCTCGACTGCAGATCCGTTCCGTATCGGTTGGCGCTGTCCCTCATTCCCCACACAACGTCCTCGAAGCTGACCGCTCGGCAATTCAATCCGGCGCCGCGCCGCGCCCTCTTGCACTGACCTTTGATGATGTGGAAGGGCTCGTCGGAGCGCTTGGTGCGGGCGAGCGCCGCGCCGCCCGCCAGGCCCAGCGCCCCCAGCACCTGCAACACATATCATTGATTGATTGATTTTTTCGTGTTTCCGGGCGCGTCAACTACTCATTAGTCCCGTTAGTGTAGTGCATGTTTTTTCTCGGGAGATGGCGGTGATCTTCCCCCGCTGGATGGCGAGATCCGGCGCCAACCTACCGTCGGCTAGTGGGGTTTCCCCCTAACCAGGACTCTCCCACCAGCGGGGCACCGCCCCAGCCGGGACAAGCTCTAAACTCCCGACCGGTCTCCCGGGATATGTGGTAGTGTAGTGCATGTTAGTGTAAGTGTGTGTGTAAGGGGAGAGGATAGGACAAGGAGGTAGGAAGGTCAGATCGCGCGCGGTCCGTGGCCCGTTTGGTAAGGTACTGCTCCGGCAACACATATGGACTCTACCCTTTAAGACCCTTTTTTTAAAAAAATAGTTTTTATTCTCTTTTTTTTAATTTATTTATTTATTGTCGCATCAACTTCATGGTCATTAGCGACAGGTATAAGGTTACAATTGTTTACATTGTATTACAAGGATACACAGTCCGTTGTATATACAGTTTAGATTCCAGAAAATTCAATGAGGATACAACATTCAGTTCAATGAGGATACAACAAATTATTATCCTTGTTCGACAATTATTATGTCTTTCAATGGTTTTTATGTTACATTTTATATACAATCGTTTTTAACTACATTTCATCATACATGTACATTGTTT
>BLKR01017228.1:0-13924 GCA_011170035.1 Teleogryllus occipitalis
CTCACAAAGTCGTCGCCTGCCAGACGACGTAACTAGTGCCGAAAGCTTTCCCCCACCCCTTCCCCTCACTCCCCGTTTCTAAAACTCTGTTAACATTCATTGCGTGATTAGCCAATGAAATACACGTATCATTGTGCGCGTGCCTATTTCCGGTATACGTCATTTCAACACGCGTCGTCCAATCGACTACGCCTTTGTAGTTACGTCAGTGATCGTTTTGGCACTATATGGGCTAATATTGATAATAATGAATACAAACCCCTTGTATTGTAGCATTTAAGTTTTGTTCTGAATATTTAGCAATTATAATTGGACGAAGCCTACCATTACAATGGTCGCTTGACGAGATACTTCTAAGGACGCTTCTCACAAAAAACAACAACAAAAAAACAAAAAAAAAGTTTGTGGACATCATCAGGCAAATGTCTGCTGTGAGAGTTCAGTTCTTAAGGTGAATCAATAAAACTTTCAAAATGTATTTTCTAACTCCATATCATACATGTCCAATCCACTAAATTTAGTGTTTCATTTTACAAATGAGTTTTTTTCTTTATTCTTACACAAAGTAGTCCGTCAGACTACGTATTTGTAATAACGCTTGATTCAGGTTGTTGCAATCTAGGGTTAAAAAACAGGGTATATTCTTCTATTATTAATGTCATATTTTAACTGTAGTATTGAAGTACCGAGCGGTGAACTCTCAGAGCCTGTTCAAGGGCAGTAATTGTATTTTCTTAGTATTTATTTCTGAAAACGAACTTTCTAATTTAATTGATAACGTGGCAGTTTTAGATTTCCTGAACAAGACATCTTATACTTGTGAACAATGTAGGTACAGATTACAGTGACAGTTTTTTATAGTTATTCTAAAGATAAATTTATTAAAATTAAGTTTGATACTGAAATATTTTTATTCAACATTTACTGGAATATGATATATTTGTAATAAATATTGTTGTTGAATATGTAAAGTGTATTATTTCAATTCAAGATAAATGAAGATGTTTGTATAACGCTGTGTCGTATTTTTTAGGACAACTTCAGTCCCAAAGTCAAATGGAATTATGGGGAACAGAAACGCCAAGAACCTGAAAGATGGAAAGAAAGGTGGCAGCGGATCCTCTCGACAAACTTCAATTAAAAGTAAAATTCAAAAAAATACATAATGATAAAAAATTAAAGACGCCAATGATTCAAAGGTGAAGTCATTTGAATTGTTCCACTTTTTTCCTGACGTGAGAAAACATTATATTGGGATTTTTTAACACAGTTGAAACGTCAAGTTAACGAATCTGTACACCAGTTCAAAATCTCTGTAAAATTAAACATACTTTGTAGAAACGAATTGTCTTGAAGCGTCGCCCGTCGCGGATTTTCACTTTTACTGAGCGCTCAAGGCGCTCAGTTGAAAGGATTCTTGCAGGATTCTGAAACGAATCATGCAAAAATATTTACTGTACAAAATATATTTTTTCTTCAAAATGTCTATTCTTGTTTCCAAGAATTTTAACTTCTAACAGGCTTAGCTTCCTAACAGCTTTTACATTCTCGTATATTCAGTACGAACACTCCTAAAAAAATCGTATGGACGGACAGATGGACGGACAGATGGACGGACAGATGGACGGACAGATGGACGGACGCACGGACGGACGCACGGACGGACGCACGGACGGACGGACGCACGGACAGACGCACGGACAGACGCACGGACAGACGCACGGAGAGATGGACGGAGAGACGGACGGATAAACGGAGGACGGATAAATGGACGGACGGATAAACGGACGGACGCACAGATTGGCGGGTAAACGAACGGTCAGATAGATGGACAGACGTACAGGTGGACGGACAGAGGGACAGGCAGACTGACGAACGGACGGATGGCGGACGGACAGACGGCGGACGTACGGACGGACGGACAACGGACAGGCGGAAGGACAGATGGACGTACAGACGGACGGAGAGACATTGTTCACAATAATGAGTCCCTTAAACAATAGAGCACCAATAATAATATAATTAAAAAGTATGTATTCAAGATGAAGAATATTCAAGATGATGAATATTCAAGATCCAAATTAATTTTTTAGTTCTTAGTATCTTAGTTTTTCAGTAATTTTTAGTCATTTTAATTGTTAAAATTTCTGAGAACTGTCACGAATAGTACGTGTGTATTTTATTTCTTGTGTAATATATTTAGAATATTATTTGTAAATTTAGCTTTTCATGAAAAATTCTCATTCCAGAGCTCATCTCTCTTCGCAAGTACCCAGGTGACAAGAAAAAAGAAAAGACGGTAAGTGAATATTCTTCCAGGCAATGGTAAAATGAATATTAGGACATTTGAAACACCCACACAATTTTAAAACAAAATATTGATGAACTAGTGGTGCTACAAAAGTACATAATCTCTCGCATTATTTGTAAATGCTTCGTTATAATTTGATTCTAATGCATAATCTTAATTAAAGAATGTGTTAAAATTATTTTTTTGTGGATTCTTTTCGTGTTCCCGAATATAAGACTCTTTTGACCATGAGTTAGGTATATTTTTCAGAAAATTTGTCTAATTATTTAATGTATAACTAGAGAGAACCCGTCAAAATTTGACGGTGAGATATGAGATAAATATAAAATACTGTGCCCAGACTAATGTTTACAATACGTTGCATTGTTTGGTCCTTCAGGGTCAACGAAGATATTCTGTGATGTGGAGTTTACAAAATTTTGAACACGGAATAAAGCATCAGGCAGAGCCACCATGAAGCAGCCACTCTAAAAAAATCAATTGACTATTGATAAACGTACTATTAAAGAATGATTTAATTAATTAATTTACACCATAAATGTTGATGAATCAACACAAAAAATATCTGATAACACATCTAGGGATAACATTCTTTCATTTAAAGGAAAAAATACTACAATCGGTTTAGTAGAAGCTCTAAACGAAGCCATGGCAGAATACCTTATTTTTTTAAATATATAGATACAGCTGAATTCTAATCTTTCGAGCGTAATACGAAACTGTTTTCAACCAGGAAACATTTTCCCCGTTCCGAGACCGGAACTCCGATCCTCAGAACGAACTTAATGTCACGACACCACAGAAGCACGATATGGGTCAAGTCGCATAGAAGACGCGCAGTGTCATCGCAGAAGCACAGGTTGACGCATAAAAACGTCAATGATCTTTTCATGAAAAAAAAACAACTTCAAAAATCAAAATAACCGTGTGAAACCCCCAGAGCCTTGAGTCAGGTTGATCGGGAAATATCAATTTTGGACAAAATGGGCGGTTTGGGCGCTAACGTGGATCACAGACTGACGGACAGATGTTTTGCCGTCAATCACTTTTTCGGTATCAAGAACCCACTAAACATGAATCTTGGCTAAACCACGTGTTAGAGGAAAAAATTTACTATATATGGGAACAGGATTTATCTACTTTTCGTTACCAGGTCCTGACAATAACCTCTTTGATATTCCCCGAAATTAATGCAAATTGTAAAAATAATATTTTGTTAAAAAGTGGTCTTATGTTTTTCGTTAAATTATTTTCATGTATTGAACAGGTGACGCTTAAAAATATGATGTAGGTCTCTTTTTTTATCTCTGAATTTTCGAAAATTGGTTGTTGGAAATATTGGGTTGTGACAGTTACATCTTTAAGTGTCGGTCCGAGTTCGAGTCCGAGAAAGTCACAGCGTTTATATAGTTTAGAAGTAAGGCTCAGGGTGTCGGAAGACCTGAGTTCGAATCTCGGTGCGAATTTTGCTTCTTGGAATCACTTTTGTAGGTTTATGTAGTAGTATAATATAGCGGAACAGTTAGAAATAATGCGAGAAAGTATGGGCTGTTGAAGTTCCACTCCTTATCTATAGTTTTTTTTTTCTTTTCGTGAGCATTTTTGTACCAACTCGTTCTTCTTTCTAAAATCACTTTTGCCCTTCCTAACCAGTGATCGGTTGCAAACTTTATGTTGCACACTACTTCTAAGTTTCTTGTGCTTGAGATATTTTCAATAACGATGAAGTCTATTTCGTTATTTGATCTTCCGTCAGCTGTACGCCAAGTCCTTTATTTGAGATGTCCTTTTTATTTTCTTGCTTCTGCTTACGCAATTCAGAGAAAGTATTGTAATGCCGCGTAAAAAACGGCGAATTTTCGACAGAAAAAATTACCGCTGGGTACGAGAAAGTGGATAAACTATCCTTTTATAGTAAATTACTTCCTCCAACACATTGAGTAGTCAGAATTCAACTTTGTAGATCCTTGATACCGAAAAATCGATTGACGGCAAAACGTCTGTCTATCCGTCATTCTGTCAGCGATCATACAGTGTAAGTAAGATTTTCACCACAATTGATATTCTCCAATCGATCTAGTTAATGACGCGACCTCTTGAATTTGAAACAAGTATTTTAATTTTGGGGGATATATTACACAAAGACCCTGGGACATTTTCAAAATTTTTGAAAAAATGGTATCAATTTTTTTAATACATTTTGTTCTTGGATAGCGTGAAGAAACATTAAAAACGATGAAGAGCTCATTTTCATTGACTCCCTGATTTTTCAAAAATTGCGAAAGTTTATTTTTTTGGCGTCCTCCTACAACTACAATATTGAAGAAAGATTTTTTTTTCCTTAATGAAATTTGTTTTTTAAATATAGATTTTCAAATAAGATTAGGTATAATTTTTCGAGAATTTGAGTAGTTTTCCGGTAATTTCTCGTAATTTGATTTTTACTCTGGTGTACAATTTGTATTCTCAATGTATTGATGTATTTTCTTTCAAACATATTATTTCAAATTAATTCTCGGAGTCTCTAGATTCGCAGCAAATGCCGGAGTCCTAAAAGAGGTCGGTAGTGTAGGAATTTGGAAGGATTTTAAAATGAAACCCATTAAACTTTGGATTAAATTAGCAGGTGAACAGGCTGACACACTTATACATAGATGTTTTCGAGTGCAGTTACAGGGAAGCAACCAACGCCACTGGTCGTATAAAATTAAACTGCTACTGGAACGTGCAGGTCTGGGAGACGTTTCTCCGGAGATGGTGGGAAATAGGGGAACACGTGAGATAGAATGGCTAATTTCGGTTAGACGCGGATATTAAAAGGCAGGAGATCCTGGCAGCAACGGCCGAAAAACGTTCGCTACTTGCGCAAATTCACGCGAGTCCGTTATGGGGGTGCGAACGTTACGTACACACACTGCGAAAGGACGCAAGAGGGGGATACGCTTGGTTCAG
Organism: Teleogryllus occipitalis; assembly: GCA_011170035.1. Classification (NCBI taxonomy): domain Eukaryota; kingdom Metazoa; phylum Arthropoda; class Insecta; order Orthoptera; family Gryllidae; genus Teleogryllus; species Teleogryllus occipitalis. The sequence continues at coordinate 5,264 of BLKR01017228.1, forward strand.
GGTCGGGGGTGGATGCAACGTAGATTAAAGGACTCTAATGGTAATGTCATCTGTGTGCTTTGCGCTGATAGGAAACACTGGATCCACATCCTTTTAATTTGCTGTGCGACCGAAACTTGGAGAGGAAAATGGATGGGAATGGGAAATTACTACTTTCAACATAGGAACGTAACGCTCGCCCAAAACATTTTAGGTGATAAAAGATCTAACTTCATGAAAGAATTAGGAACATTTCTAGGAAAGGTTCGGACCATTAGAGAAACTGAAATTAGGGAGTGGGAAAACAGCACTGGTTAGTACGAGCAGAGCCTAGACTGCGGAGAAATAAATAATAAGTCAATAAACTAACAATAATTAAGTTAGTAAGTTATGTGTCATAAGTTGTAGTCAATTGTTAAGTATGAGTAGATAAATAAGTCAATAAAAAATTAACTTAAAATAATTAAAATAAATTAAATAAATTAAAATTAAATTAAAATAAAATAAAAGGAAAAGGTTAAAATAAAACACATTAGGGGGCGAAGGGAAGTGGGAATCGGAAATGTTAGGGCAGAGGCGTTGGTGCGGACGATTTTCTGTGGTGCTGTTTGTTTTCAGGTGCTGAGGAGGCCAAACACTGGAAGGAGAATGCCTGACGCCCGCGCCAAATAAATAAATAGTTTAAAAACCGGATAGATTAGCATGTACTCGGATTCTGACGGCAGGTTTTTCCCCCTTCAGGGGTTTTTTCCTCAGCCGTACCTTATGGTCTCTTTTCCGCGGCATTGATGCGATGAAAAGACCATTTGGGGTGAATACCAGAATACGAAAGGTTAGAACGCGGTAGAATGTAGGTATTGTAATGGCTTAAAGGCCGTCGGCCAAACCACTTAGCATCACGTTCTCTAATTCGTATGTAATAATTACCTATTAAATAAAATAATAATGTATTTTCTTTCAACCAAACCTCAAACCTGTAATTGAGATCAGCCCAATTAAGTTTTGTCTCTTATAAATATGATTTAAATGTAATATGAAAAAAAATTGAGGATGATAATTTTTATTTTATTTAATGTCTTATATTTTTGATATTCCACTTTTCTACTCTCTGGCTAGGCTGGTTATCAAGTTTTAATTTAACATAAGGAACGTTGCGGTACGGCGTGAAATTCACAGAATAATTTCATGTTGTCGGACGGTGTTTCTAGATGAGTGTTGCTTCTGAAAGAAGTTGATATCTTCCACGGGGACATTGTGGATGTAAATACTAGATTTAAATTTTGTATTTCTAGTATTATTATATTTTAGTTTAGGTTTTAGTCTTGTTTATAATAATTATTAAGTCCTAGTTAACTAATTAGAGTGGATTAGATTTCTAGATGAATAAGATATTTCGTTAATTTTTAATTAGTTGCAGATAAGAAATTAGGAGAGAAATAATAAAATATTCGCCGTGTGCACGTGCCTAACGAATGGTTCATTAACGCCACGCTCGCTACAATGGGTCTGTGCTGCAGGCACTGCCCCCGCCGGGTCGCGTCATTGATTTCTAATTTTTTAAGGATAAAATGCGATTGAAATGGTCAAATTTGTGTTGACATATTAGCTTTAAAAAAATTAATTTTCGCACTTATTGTTCTACGATTTGTAATGAGTTTTACTAGTGATGACTGACATGTGTTAATATGGGCAGCAATTGCGGTATTATAATACCACATATTCGTCAATATATGTGAGAAAGTACGAGCTCTTTTAGCGCCGCTAGTTGTGGAAGGTATTTCATATATACTCATAAAAACGAAGCAAATTAATGTTTTTCAAGTGGATCGTCACTATAAACTTAATCTGTTTTCGTTACAGAATTTCGTCACGATTCTTGGTAAAAATCTCAATGAAAGTAGGTAGGAAATGTATTTTCTCGTAGGATCTGACGGAGTGTGACTTCGACATATTTTGATGTGACTTGCAAACCCCTCCAAGATTCTTTATATCTTTATACACAATACTAACAATTTTAATTTGGATTATACTATGGATTAATGTTTAATGGACTATTAATACTATGGATTAATGTTTTTGTTTTCTCTTCACAGCTGCCTGACATCAGAATTCTCGAGATTCGGTCGGATGTGCACCATCGCTACGCTCGCACGGATGTGTACAGCGTGGTGGTGAACCCGGCCGAAGAGTCGCAGGAGGTGATTTTCAAGACCGTGCTGCCAGATGAAGCTTTCGTCTCGAGTTTCGCAATGTTAGTGTTTGTCAGTGTGATTAGTTTTTTTGAATCAGCATAACTATCAAATATTTTTCAATTTCATAAGAAAGCGGATTCGGTAGCTAAACGTCTCCGCTAGGCTAGGGTGACCTGATCTTAAAAAACAAAAAAACGGACATTGTGACATTTTCTTGACTAAAAATACGGGACAAAGCGGAACACATGCACAGCACAAAATGCAACATTACGAAAAACACAAATACAATGAAAATACGTCAAAAATTTATTTGAAGTATTTAATTGAGAAATTACTTCTTGTAAAATTGGTACATTATTTGAAACGTAATCGTGGAATTCACGTCTTAACACAAATCATTACTGTGACGCCTCGACAGGCAAAATGTTCTTTTCATCAGTCCATAGCGAGTTTATTAAAGAAAGTTCACTTTTCGCAGAGAACACGTGAGAACCAATTGCAGGGAGACAACTGTAAGACTCGAGCACGAGATCGCTCCCAGATGTGCAGTAGTTTATTTACTCACACAATTCATTTAAAATATAAACAGACTTCACGTAAAACAGTTACGAAGAGAGAGGCCAATTAGAAGCTTCAATTTTTGACCTTTCTGTGACATCAAAAATTGTAACTTGCGATTGGCTCCCTTGCCCACATCAAGTTTTACATAAAGCCAACAGTATTATAAACGGACCTTAAATGTTTGTGTAATGTGCAAGTTCTTTGACTTTAGTGAGCTTTAGCGCCAGGCGTGAGGAGAAATCCTTAAACTCTATTGATCACGTGAGTAACGACTTTACACGGTCATAATGAACAACGTTCAGAAGAATTTTAGCAATTGCGACATTGCGTTATGCATTATAACAAAAGAAACATTTCAAGCGGTGAACAAAGAAGTTGCAGAATATATCAGAGAGTCTAGGCTACCGGTGAGACTTTTAAACCACAATACGAGACAAGAGTTTAATAAATGTAAATTGTGTTCGGAGTTTTAAATTTTGTGGCCATCTGCGATGAGTATGCACTGTGGAATTTTGAATCGACTGTTCTTGAGAACGTAGGAAATATTTTCAAACAACGTTCATTATGCGAGTAAGACCAAATACTATAGAAATCTCTATAGTATTTGGTAAGACATAACCTATCCCGAAGGTATAGTTTCAACTTCTTTTTCGCGAATTGCTTTCCTATTACTTCTCCAACATTTCCTGTTAATTCTTGCTAGTGTTGCGGAGTTAGTAAGGAATAATTGTAACTGCCTCACATACGAGAATCGGTTTGTCAGAGAGGGAAAAATCCCCGTTTCCTGTTTTTAGGCGTCCATTTTGTCGCTTGTAAAGTGACCGTAGAGACTCCTATAGACGCGCGCTATTTATGAAGGTATAAGGTCGTACCTTAGGCCTAAGGTAAGACGTTAAGACTTCAAGGTCCGTCACGTGACTTAGTGCATAACGTCGCTACCTTACGCGTGGTGCTAAAACTCCCTATTTCATCAAGAGTATATCTTTGCCAGTAGGCGTCTCCGGCAAAAGAAAACCGATGTTGCCATTTTAAAAATACCTCCAAATGCATCAAATTAAATATAAAGCATCGATTTAACAAAAAACGGGACTAAACAGGACAAGGGAACAATTAGCGTCCCGTTAACGCTTCTTCGGGACAACGGGGCCAGAAGATAAATAACGAGACAATCCCGTTAAAATCGGGACGTCTCGTCAGCGTATGCTGGGCCGCAGAGGTTCACCAAGTCCGAGTCACCATGGTTCTTGCATGGGTTACATTCTGAGCACCGGTGCTGCTAACGGTGCCTTCCTGTTCCTGGACGAAGGTACAAAAGGCGAAATAGTCCAAACAAGTGACGCTCAACATCGAGAAACATTGATGGAGTACTTCTCTCAACTTGTTTGCTCGTTGCTGAATCCAAAATAAAAAGAAATTGTGTTACAGAATGGCACAGACTTTCTCCTACTACTTATTTTTTCCCTCCGCAGAGGGGGAGGGGCAAGACGGTAGCCGGACCTGAGGCTCTAGGTCAGCGCTTGCCAACTCAATGCTCTGTGACGTCACAGAGAGGGGAACAGAGAGGGAATGGAGAGAGAGGAAAGAGAAAGGGAAGAACGAGGGAGATGGGAAGAAAGATAGAGATTGGGGAAGAGAGTGATAAGGGGGTGGGAGAGCGGGAGGGGAAGAGAGCGGAAGGTGGGGGCAGAGACCGGGAGGGGTGAAGAGAGCAGGAGGGGGAAAGAGAGCGGGAGGGGCAGAGAGGGGGAAAGAGAGCGGGAGAGCGCAAGTGACCACCGGGAGGGGGAAGAGAACCGGAGCGAGAAAGACAAAGGGCCGAACGTCTGCCAGTTTCTGCTAGTAGAAAAATAAAAGATGTTTCTGTAAGCAGATTTTCATTGAAAAATTTGGTGCCGTTTCTGAGAAAATGTCATCCGCAAATTTCTGAAAATGCGCAATTTTGAGCTCATTTAGTAGAAAACGTCAATAATTTAAATTTACGTGAGATCTATTTAAAAAGTTCGTATGTGTAATAAAAAAATAGTGAACCAAAATGGCATTAGTGGAATGTTATTCACTGCAGTTAGCTTTCACCGCCAAAAAGTTTAAAGAAAAAATTGGAGCAATTATTGAGGAAATGTTTGAGCGTTTGGCATTTTCAGCTCATTTTCACGGAAAGCTTTTGAGTTTTCGAGCTACTTCTTAAGAAATGATTTCAAGTCTTTGAACTCACATTAGTGAGTAAGGTATACAAATTTTGACACTCAAATTTGCTCCTTTTGCACTAATTAGCGAATTTCATTTCTTCACCACGGGAGACATCCTAAATTGAGCATAAAGTTTCGGCATTCCTGAGTGCTAGATGATTTAACCCAGATCACTAAAGCATTGTACTCTCCTTGCATTTGTTAGAATTTTCTTCTAAAGTGCTCAGCGAACTTCGCTGCTGTGAGGTCGGTGTAGGTATACCAAGCAAAGGTTGTCCGCGCCGACGTTGACGGCACATTTGAAGTTTTGATGGCACATTTGAACACTAAAAATTTTGCTACTTTTTGTAGAAGAGAGTTGGCGCTATGGAGCATTCTAGTAATATATTTTAGCAACGTAACAATTGTTTAATGCCGACCTGGATGGCCGAGGTGACTAAGAGCGCCTTGGGCATGGCTGTTTGTCCCTTGACTTTGTGTGTGTGTTGTCACGGAGGGCCTCGCGTTCTGCTGACCCCAGATCAGAGGAGCCCGCTAGTGTTTGTCTAGTGTATGGTCGAATATGCGTCTCTTCGGGACGTAAAGGGCAACCGCTGTCGGCTGGATAAAAGCTCTAGAAAAAAAAACAATTGTTTAATGCCAAATGTTGCAAAAACATGGCCCCAGCCTGCGCACGGACGCGACAATAATGAGCCGGCGCTACGTGCAAAATTATGTTTCTGTTGCAAAATTATGTTAGGCATCAAAAGAATCGTTAGAATTTGTTGGGAAAGCGACAATAATAAAATTGAGAATATCGCCTTGCGTATCCTAACCCAGTGATTTTGACTTCTGAAATGGAACAATCATGTTGTCAGCATATGCAAGCATTAAAATCTGTTTGCAGAAAGGTTTAGTGCTTGCCAAACAATTTTAACTTTTTCGCATTATTTAGACGTTTTTAACTCAATCTGTGCGTGATTCAAGTCTGTTGGGCCTCCACACACAGTGAGTATGAGTGTGTGAGTGTATAGAAGTAAGCATTCAAGGAGCATTCTTTTTCCTGGCCGGCAAAGATTGTTAATGATGCACTGATATTTGAATGGCGATTAATAAATAGCTCTTGACTACACGGAAATACTGTAAGCTTCGTCTAGAAACAATACAACGACCAGGTTATGCTCAGCTCGCGTTTCAACAATGAAAGCGAACGACGACTTCTTGTAAATTTTTCTGTTTCTTGGAAAGTCCTGCGTTTAACCGCGCATGCCCAGACAGTGCTGAGCTCTGGTAACAATGCTGAAAGGTACTATTTTAAATATAAAATATCATTTCCATGTGTTTTCCCCAGTGCAATTAGGTTCGCGCATTTTGGTTAGAAATAAAACAATCTCCAGGGCGCGATACTTTAAAATTCACGAGTTTAGCCCGAATTTGTGCCTGGGAGAGCTTATATTTTTTTTATTTGAGGTTAGGTGTCAAATTTAAATACAATAGGAATGCAATATGAAAACAGATGTTAGTGGGTTAAATAAGGATTAAAGCTCTGTTTTTACTAGTCAAAATGAGTCCATTGGGCGCGACATAATATAGGCAGAACTCAGAAGACGAATCTGAAGGTGAATCACCAGTGTCTTTAAGCCAGTAAGCCACACCTTTTGTTGTGAGAAAGCTGAGTTGGTGCAGTAAGATTGAGTGCCGATTGAAGTTGAGCCCACACTCAGGTCTAAGGATTTTATCCGCAAGCTAGCAGGGGGACTACAATTCTACGAGATATATGTTAGAGATGCTTATCTGCAAGTACCATTTGTCACGGAACACGACGTCAAAATTCCCGCGGCGCATCGTGCATTTGCAATTCTTCCGATCAGGCGTCGTTATCCCTAAATGAGCTTCCATCCGCGTAGACGTTACCTCCAACGTCCGACGGTTCACTGCCGGTCCGCCGTCAGACCTGTCGAGTTGCTCTAATTTAATTGTCCTTTGTAGACTAATACCGGGACTGCACGTTAGGGAGCATACAGGCAAGTTTACGACAAAGAAAAAGATTGTGCAGCTGAGACACAAAATCATATATTCTTCAATTAGAACTACACACACACACACACACACACACACACACACACACACACACACACACACACACACACACACACACACACACACACCACACACACACCACACACACACACCACACACACACACACCACACACACACACACCACACACACACACACCACACACACACACACACACACCACACACACCACACACACCACACACACACCACACACACACCACACACACAAAGACTGAACTCTACTATCTGGAGTTTGTTACTCGAACGCGAACTTCGCATTAGTAATTGGCGCTGAGTAAATCTACAACTATCATCTTAATGTCTGAAAAAAGTTTAATGATCATTAAAAATAAATAAATACTCTCCTTTGAGATTAGTTCTATATTTTTAGCCATAGTTAACCAGCTGGTGGAAATGCTAACTTCACTTCTGATTCGTTTTAGACATTACCAAATTTACACAAAATTTTTATTTTATACCTTTAAACTATTTACAATTCCCACTGACTTGAGGACGATATTCAACAAATATCAATGATTCCATCATCCAAATGTTAAACTGAATGATTAACAAATTGAAATAATTTAATACCCTAATCATATTTACAACAATTTTTCGACTTAACATCGATTTTGCTTTGACTCATTCAAGAAATGGTTTGAAAGACAATCATTCTTTAATTCTCATCTCACATTTGTTATTCGTTAGTAGATTATGCAAATCTTTTTAATAGTTGATGCCTTCTCACGCACGGGTACACACGCTTCCGCAATGGGAATGAACGACTTGGGCGGGTTCCGCTGGCGGGGCGTAAACACTGCTGGGCACCGACGCCGGCTGGAAGCTCGCGAACCTTGCGACCTCGCGTCGTGGCGATGCGGCGGCTCTCGGCGCTGCAGCAACCTCGATGCGTTGGCGACAAGGCTAGCCTCGAAGATGGGCGCGTCCTCGGCTAGATCCACAGATGTGCTCGCCACTTCTCGGTTGCAACCAGTCCTTCTACGTTGCCGTCGGCTTCGATTCCCTCGTTAGCAGACGACGGTCGGAAATTGCATGTTCTGGAAACTGATCTGCGACCGTGGTGGCGAGGGTGATGTGCTAATTGTCGACCGTGATAGGGCGGGTTTTTACGGCGCGAATTTTGCTTAATTTGACCACTAAAGAAGCGGCCTTGCCCACACACTCGTCTCCCGTTTCTAACACGAAGGCTTCTCTGGCCAGTCGGAAACTGGAATTCGCCACAGAATTCTTTCCATTGCAAAACGGCGTAACGGCTGGATAGAATGGTCCATGACACGCCGAAATGAATAAATAAATAAATAAATAAATAAATAAATAAATAAATAAATAAATAAATAAATAAATAAATAAATAAATAAATAAATAAATAAATAAATAAATAAATAAATAAATAAATAAATGTCTTTATTGATGGCGAGGCTCAGGCCATTTAGCCTGCTCTTCCGCCTGACCACTTTCAGAATTTATACTACAATAGTACATAATAAAGGATGTCATTCAATGAAAAATACGCACGCAATTTGGATGATTTTCACATGGATGACAGGAGAGAAAGCGAGAGAGGACGAGCTTGATAGGAAATCGGGAAAGAATCGGGATGAATGGAACGGTAAAGAGAAAGGAAAGAAAAAAAGAAAGAAAAGGAGAAAGAGAATCAGTGAAA
>BLKR01017229.1:0-13923 GCA_011170035.1 Teleogryllus occipitalis
TATTCTACTTACTGTAAAGGATCATTTAGAATTTTCTGACATTCTGTATGAACAGTTGAGAATTGTAATTGAAGTTATGTCACCTGGGAATCCTTTGTTCATTAAAATTGCTGGTAATGTCAATTTTCAGGTTTGTGAAGAGAGTGAGAGTTTTGAAAAGTGAAAAAATGTAATATGTGTAGAAATTGAAAATTTGAACCTTGGGTGCTGCTTTTGCAGAAGTGTGTTTCACTAGAGAGCTGAAGAATTAGAGGGATACATTGTCATATTTTAAAATTGCTATCCGTTAGAAATAATACAAGAAAGTATGTGCTGTTCTAACTTCTGTTTGTTTTAAATCACTGATTAATCTTCTGGTGCACTAAAGTGGCCTTTTAGGCCTAGATCTTCCTCCACTCTCACAAATCTTAAGAACTATTGAAAAACAGTTCTTTTAGTATTCCATTTCTTTCTTCTCTAGTTGCTATATGTTTTTGTTACATCTAATTTTTTATGAAAAAAATATAAGCAGATTTGTTAAAATTGTCATACGTTATGGAAAACAAACTCCTCTGATCTTTGTATGATGAGAGAAGCTTCAATGGAAGAATGTTTATTGAAAGAATTCAGTTACTTTGGTATCATTTTCAGCTGCATATTACATTCTGAAAAGTGTTAGTTCTTTTGTTTTGGGAATACTTCAAACAAAGGGATGGCATGCCCATCCGATAAAACTGGGACCATTTTGTAATTGACCAATTTGTAAATGGTTAAAAATGTGTGAAAAGTGAATCAAGAGTCTGAGATTAGTGATGGATGACTTCAGTGGTGATGACGAAAGTTATTTTAAATAAAGAATGTGCCCAAAAGTGCCCAACTTGTCAAAAGGAAGATGACAAAAGGGATGAAATTGATTTCAAAGGAATATATACATGACATTTCAAACTTTGATTCTTCTCAGTACATAACAGTATTGAAGAATGGTCTTTATTTGCACAAAAATCCACTGTAAAGCTATTGTAGAATGCTGAATACTGTATGTATTTACCTGAATTGTTTTCCAAAATATCTCAGTTGAAAAATCATCTTATATTCTCAGATTGAGCCTAGTCTGTTAAGGTTTATGTTTCTAATTGCCACTTCATGTTGTGAAACTCATAAATGTTGACATAATATTAAGCTGCAAAGATGTTAAAAATATCGCAATACGTAATTATTAGGGTCCAGAATTTTGGCATAATGCCTTTTTATTAATTAGATTTTATGGCTTTTGACAGTAGGAATCACTTAATTGTACTTCTGGAGTTGTTTTAGTAGATTTTCATTTTGTCTTTTTTGCCTGTTGTAGCTTCTGATGCCTGTTTTTGACATTTTGCCTTATTTGTACCTACTATTTGTGACTTTTGTCACTATTTTCCCCTTTTCTCGTTCTGGCACCAATCTCTAAGTTGGAATCATACTTGGAAGCCTGGACATGAAGGCATGGCCATGTATTGTCTTTCTGTGGACTCGGAGGCTCCAGTGTCAGGTTGTGTTAAAAATCTAAAAGTGAAAGGAAGATGATACTAGTGAAGATTTTTGATATTTTTCACTGATGCTAGCAGACTTGTTTGCTCACGAGGAACTCATCTCATATTTAAGTATAGTCTCATATCCCTTTTGAGCCATGTACATGATATATCCTTCTCAGATCCTTCTTGCTCTCTCTTCCCTTCTACTGATTACACAAGTGCAAAAAACGAAATATATAATTCCGTTTTCAATGATAACATTTCAAGATTCAATAGGGAGTCCACAGTAGCATTTCGTAGAGACAGTGTTATGAGTAGATTTGTAGTTGTCACACTGGATGGCCAGGTGCAATCCAGATTGACAAGAAAAGATAGATTCTTTCCATGTAAGTGGTAATGTAAATTTTAGTTAGAATTAAAATGTGAATCATTTTAACTATTACTTTTTTTTACAATAATTAATTTTAATTCATGATATTTCATTGTTTCATGTGTTTTACACCCCTACTTCAGCCAGAATATCTGCCATTTTTGAGTGCCTATTTTAGTAAAAATAAATGCCTTTTTGCCTGTCTATATTAGGTAAAATAAATGCCTAAACGTCCAGACTCTGTAATAAATAAAATATAAATAATATAATTTATAAATAAAAAAAGTGATACCCGCGGACGTATTCTTGGCATCCACCGTGAATTTATCGGGCAATTCAGAACTACGAAAATTAATAAAAGAAAACCTAAGTTTAAGAAAATAAATATACTACTAAATAACTGTTTAATTTATATTGAGCTGTCAAGTGCAAATTATAAGACAAAAAGTTGAAATTTTAGGAAACCGAAGGGAATTTACAAGGCTACAATTTGTATTTAGCTCCTCTTTATTATCTGCGTCAGACCATGAAATATTCTTTAAAAACGAGGGTAAAAAGTTTTTTTCTTTCTTTCTTTCTTTCTTTCTTTCTTTTTCTTTCTTTCTTTTTCTTTCTTTTTCTTTCTTTCTTTCTTTCTTTCTTTCTTTTTCTTTGTTTCTTTTTCTTTCTTTTTCTTTCTTTTTCTTTCTTTTTCTTTCTTTTTCTTTCTTTTTCTTTCTTTTTCTTTCTTTTTCTTTCTTTTTCTTTCTTTTTCTTTCTTTTTCTTTCTTTCTTTTTCTTTCTTTCTTTTTCTTTCTTTCTTTTTCTTTCTTTCTTTTTCTTTCTTTCTTTTTCTTTTCTTTCTTTCTTTCTTTTTCTTTTCTTTCTTTCTTTTCTTTCTTCTTTTCTTTCTTTCTTTCTTTCTTTTTCTTTCTTTTCTTTCTTCTTTTTTCTTTCTTTTCTTTCTTTTCTTTCTTTCTTTCTTTTCTTTCTTTTCTTTCTTTTTCTTTCTTTTTTTCTAGGTTAGCATTGCCAGCAAAAGGAATCAGTTGATCGAACAGGTCCTGGGGTTGTACGTTTCCATACTTGCTGCGCAGATGAACGTTTTATAAAGTACTATGATCTCTTGACAATGAAACGGAAATAGAGAAATTTGGTCATGGACAACAAAGGTTATTCCATTACATTCGTTTCATTTTGCGAAACTGAAAACGATGCATGCTAGACCCATAAGATCCGATTAACTGGCGGAGACCATGTTCAGCTTCTTACAGTTTATATCTGTTATCCCTATCTTGGTAGGTCACGAAAGTGCAGAATATCAATAATCATGTAAAATAAAATCGCAACTTTAATACGGAGTTCAATTTACGTAGAAGGGAAGGGTATACGTCTTTGTGTAGTACTAAAAGCTAAGCAATATTGTAATGTTTACCTTCGCGCAATTTCGGACTCGAGTGTTCAGGAAACTGATAATTTGTTTTGAGGATCGATCCAAAATATATTTAAATAATTTCGCAAAAAACTTATTTTTTCATATTTTAAGCAACTAAAACGCATTTTGAGTACTTACGGTACGCGCAAATCTCTTGGTATAGTTCTTTGCCGGTTCTCTCTAAAATAATTTTGATGGTTTTTGAGGTATGGAGTGATATTGAGTTCATGCTGTCATAGAATCGTGTAAAATATATTGTCAAGGAATACAAGTAAAACAGTGTTATTGACGAAAATGATTATGTTAAAAAGAAAACTAGTAAAATTGTATTACTTCAGTAAAAACTCGTATAGCAGTTAAGATGTATTGACAATAAAGTAGGTTTTAATTCATCGCTTTCAAAAAGGAAGTAGCATGTAGCTTTGTCCGCAAGATATAGTAAATAGATATTCATAATATCAGATTTTTTGCAACTACGAGTATATTGGTGAAACGATATGAATTTCTATCTTCTCTGGCATTTACATAATCGTTACTACTTAATTCATCCCATTGACGATAATTAAACATACTTTTTTAATGTAAGAAAATATTAAACAAATATTTCAATCGTCACTTTTTCATGTAACTTTCTATGTCTTAAAATGGGTGAGCCTGGTAATTGGCTTAACATTAATTTTTAATATGAATTTGGAAAACAAATAAAAGTTTTTAACAAGCAAATACCCGGCGGTGGCACCAATTTATTTAGTTTTAAGTATTATTTTACGATAATAGTTTAAAAGAAAGTGTCAAAAAAACAAAACCTCCGAGAGTTATGCGCCAAACTCATGACTGGCTTGCGTTCAAACTCATCACAAATCGCAGAACATTTGGTGCAAAAACTAAATATTTTTAAGCCAATATCAACACAAATTTGACAACTATTACTGCTCCTCATACAGATAAATCATGTCCCGACAATAAGACGTACTTCACCGATATTCCTTGAAGGCTAGATATATTTATTTCATATAGTTCAAATAGGTTTTAAATAATTTCTAAAAGAAATATTTGTAAATGTATAACAAAAGCTCGAATGTAAGACACGAACAAAGAAAGATGAAATAATATACAAATTGTAACTTTCGAACTGCCTGGAATTACGTTCAATAAACGGAGAAAATTTGGAGCGGCCGACTGTGTTTATCGCCAATTTACACTATAAAAATACTCATATTTGCACAAAATTCAACATGACCATATTTCAAAGTCTGTGTTTGATAAGCACATTTCATTATAAAAATATGTATCTTCAAAATTGTAGTTGTAGGAAGTTAAAGTTTCAAAAACGCAGGCATTTCAATAAATATGAGACCAGCACCATTCTCTTAAGCGTCCTTCACGCTATTTAAGATCTAAATTTAAACAAAAAATTAGTGCAGTTTAAAAAAAATAGTTTAAAGAAAATGGTCTATGGTTGACAGAAAATTTCACACAAAATATTCATGTTTTTGAAAAATTGAACATGAGTTTTTTATGTGTTTTTCATGAATACATTTTATTAAGATAAAGATGTTTAGCTTCACAATTGAAGTTGTAGGAAGACGCCGAAAAAAATAATTATTTGAATTTTTGAAAAATCTGGGATTTCAACGATCACTAGCCAACCTGCATCACTCTCTTAAACGTCCTTCACACTATCAACAACAAAGTTTAATAAAAAAAAGATGGTGCAATTTCCTTGAAAATTTTGAAAATGTCCTAGAAGCTTCATGTAAAGTAGTCACTAGAATTAAAATAACAATTTCAAATTCAAGGGTCCGCGACTTCAGTCAGATCAATCAGAGAATTTCAATTTTGGAGAAAATCTGCTGAACGGTTTAGCCACCAACGTTGATCACAGACAGATGGACGTTCAGACGTTTTGCCGTCAATCGATTTACATAGCATCGACAAAACATAGATTCTTGCTACACCATGTGTTAGAGGAATTTTACTCTAAATTTAGCAACTAAATTTATCGAATTCTTCGTTACCAGAACCCTGTAATAAAAGTTTTTCTGCCGAAAATCCGCGCAGCATTACACAACTTTCTCTCTCTACTGCGTAAGCGGTAGTGAGAAAGTAAAAATATAAACTAATATACTATTAACTGTAAATGTTTACTGAATATAAGTTTGAACGTACTGATGAATTACAAACGCTTTCTAAATAATACAATTCACATAATCCCTGTACAGTATTTGAGCAACTCCGAGTGTGCGGATGTTCGAATGTGCGGTTCCATCACTCACGGTTATACCACTTCCCGTGCCCAGTCGAGACATAAGTGTCATTCCACGCGTGTCGGTCTCCTGATGTGGAACTGATAATTTGTTTTCAGATCCGGAGAGAAATTTCCAAATACGGGTTTTTGCGTTTTTGGGTGCTGCAATCTTAGAGAGTATGCCGGGAATTGAACCAACCCCACCTATATAGATCTATGTAGGTGGCGTTGATAAAACTCGAGTAACCAAAGGCATTTTTCGCCAAATTACTCACTTTTAATCGTTTAATCTCAATACGCCATAATTTCTTTCACGACGTTGGCAAAACTGTAGTTGATATCTTTAAGTGAAGAAGTGAAGTTAATTTGTACAAGTGAATCGCACGGCATTTTTATTATAACTTTTATCCGGAGGCCTATTTCCATAATTTTCAAAATAAATTTGCAAAAACCTACGAACAATGATGCCCTGGAACGTATTAAATTTGAAAAGTTTCATGTGAATACGGAGAAAACAAAACTGTAAGTAATGTCAGAGAATGAATAAACGTTCTGACGTTCGACTTCTCACTTTTACATTCCTTCGTGTAAAAATACCGATTTTCAAATGATAGTGACCCTGAACTTATTAATCTTAACTAATAGCTTATTCACATAAACATACAAGACAGTCGACTTTTAATGTTTGTATATATTCGCAAACAAAACGATTAATAGAGCAATTGCAGAAGTAGAAGTGAACACAAATTAGAATGAGTTTGTTAAGTTTTAATCTCTTCCAAAATTAGAGAAGAAAAATATGGAAGTGTTAAGCAAATCCAGGGAAGAATCAAATGTAGTTGTAGAAGATTTTGCGACAGAATTTTTGGAACTAATTGAAAATGATCTTATATTAGGATTACAAAATAACCCAGAAGAACAGCTTGCAGGTGATCTTTGTGCATTTTTGTGCATGTTAGCAAAAATCGTAAAAACATGTATCTGTACTGAATCCTATTCGCATCATCAATGCCTTCCAATTATTTTTTACGGGGAATATAACTTTGAAATTGCAATATTACCCGTTCATATCCCGTGTAGAGGTAATATACAAAGCCATTGAATGTTGGGAATTTTTGAAGGGGAGTAAAACATTATCAACTACTATGATTCATTGATAAGTCCAATGCTAGGTACTGAAATAACGTATCTGAACAAAACTACGCATTAAATACATTTTCAACACATAAAAATTCTTTTAATTCTGTTTACAGCGTCGGAGACGCCACATTAAACTAGTGATATACAAGAGACTACTGTTTTCCACTATAGTTTCCAATGAATTTCAGAGACGTTCAATAAAATTAAAATTTGCATGTTCGAGGTTCTTATTTTTCATATGCAGATCAGTACAAGTTTGTTTAAAAAAGGTAAATTTAGAGAAATAATCTTAATTACCGGGATTTAACATTAAGGTTTCTGTTTTATTTACAAATTACTAAAACTCATATTATACTTACTGTTTCCGCAAATAGTTCTGCAAAGCTGTCTGAAAGTTTTCTGGGCCTATTAAGTAGCTTATCATGCGTAAGAGAGATCCACCTAGAAAAAGAATATTATTTTCAATGACACGCTTTCAAACATTTTGAAGAGAAAATAACGTATTTCAAAAATAAAAAAGGGATAAAATTCAGAATAAAATGCACTAACGTGTACATACAGGACATTTAAAATCACAAAGCAGTAAAATATATTGAGAATGAATTATGTAATTATCACTTCAGAATGGATTCTTAGTATTTAACAATGTTATTATTTTATAGACAATCATTCAATTTATTCTAAAATTGTGTATTTTGAGTTATATTAGTATGTTAAACCTCAGTATAAAATGCTGGCGCTCTCTGTTACGACCACATAACGCAACCTAGCTAAACTCCTGGCACGTATTTTCGTAGTAGTATTAAGCACCGCATTAAAAGTCCGTCTGAAGCCTTAACTAATAGGACTTTTCCCCAAGTACTAGAGAGCAATGACCGCCAACTAACTTCAGACAGTTGATAAACGGTTTGAAAAATGTAACATTGGTTATTTTCTTGGCTTTGTAAGGGCACCCGCACAACGGATGCGCATATTAATGTGCGTGCGTGCAGTAAAGTTGGTAATTCATTATTTTGTTTATTTACTTCCTAGAATACAACCGAAGCTTGAAATTTCCGCAATTGCTTTCCAATATCGACAGTTTACTACAATGTTTATTTGGGAATGTCGATGCTTATAGACTAATGGTTACAGTATAATGTTCGTTAGTTGGTTTGCACATTGTGTTACTAGTCTTGTGTATATATTCTTACTGGTTTTCTCATTGGTTTTATGTTACCCTATCGGAATCACACCAGACAATGATTCGCTACTGTAATGTGTTACACTTCACACGCTGCAGGTCACATGATTGTTAACAACGTTTTATGGTACGCTCTGCAAAAACCTTTAATATATGAAAGACTTTCTCGCGAGTTTGGGTTTGTTCTGTGTCTTGGTTTGGACATGGTTGCCAAGTATTGTATTGTTAAAAAGTTCTCCTTCAAAATTGGGCATCCATTTGCTAAGACTGTCTCGGAGAAATTTGATTTACTTGTCGAAATAACGTTCAATTAATACTTCCGGTCGATATTCACAACCGCAGGGGCAGAATAAGCAGAGAAGACGCGCTTAATACTTGAAGGTGGAGCGGGTTGCGTAGAACTTCTGTTCAGGGGCGCTTGAATCAGCATAAACGCATACAATTAACAAGGCTCCCATTTTACGTCTATTTGCGACAGACAGAAATACTCACATTCTGGTGCTCGTTGAGACTCGGCGGTGTGCGGACGTTCGCTGCTCCGCTGTGCTTCCTTCGCGCGCTATGACCGTGGCCGTTCAAGATAAGCGTCAAGAACGAAAGCTGTTATAGTTTTTTTTTTTGGTTTTGTGGTTAATAGTTGTTCCTTAACTGTGTGCAAATTCGGGTGACGAGTTTTCCTAGATTTGTGAAGTTCAGTGTTTTAGTGAGTGTTCTCTTCATTTTCACGCACCGAGAAGCTCGAAGTGCGTATGTTTCTGACCATCGTGTTGCTGCTTGGCATCCGAGCAACAACATCGTAACCATCATGGAAGTCCTCCATCCCAATCAACAACCAAGTATTGTTTCAAGTAAGAGTTATGTTCAAGCTTGTAATAGTTCCCTGTTTCCTAAGAAAGAAAATGCAATTGTGATTGACTCTGCTAATTATGCACCGACAGTTGACTTCATTGAAGCCCTTGCAGGAAAAACTAATCCTTCTCATATTCGGTTTGCATCAAAGATCTCTAATAACAGGCTTTGTGTTTATTTGTCCACCAAAGAAGTTGCTGACGATCTAGTTTTCAAAGTTAAATCAATAATTGTATCTGACCATGAATTTACTATAAGACCGCTAATTTCACGCAACAAAAGAATAATTCTTTCCAATGTTTGCCCGAGTATCCCTAACAATCTACTAGAAGATAAGTTATTAGAATTTGGCGTTAAAACTGTGGCATCAATGTCTTTTATTCGTGCAGGTTTCTGTAACCCAAACTTAAACCATATCATGAGTTTCAGAAGACAAACCTACATAGCACCGGAACATGAAGAACTACTCCCGGAGTCTTTCCAAGTAACATTGGATGGTTTACCGCATTGGATATACATCTCATCTGATATCCCTACCTGCTTTCAATGCAAGCTGCAAGGTCATTTTGCTAAGAACTGCCCAAATGGCAACTCACCCCTGCCGCAAGCAGCTATCAGCCCGAAGGTAACAACCTTTCCCTTATCAGACGGTGACCTTTCCGTTTCTCCTGCCCCCGGTCCCGCTCCTGTCATTAACGAGAACGAATTCCCTGACCTCCCAAGTGTTTCACAACCAGATCCTTTACCGGCATTCCCTGCAACTTCAGTCTCGGAATCCAAGGCAGAGAAGCCAACGGAAAACACGGTAAAATCAAGAACTAAAAGGCCACTCTCTACTAGTAGTTCCCAAGCGACGTCTCTTCCCGCTAATGTGACAAGAGATCTCGTTACTGAAAAGACTGTCCTCTCTGATTCGGAGATATCTTTAGACTTAGAAGACCCCCCTGTGAAACAAAATAGTGTTCCCCTAAAAAAAATAAAAACCACCTCAGATAGTAAAGAAGACATTCAATGGTCAGTGACCAAAGAAAAGATTGAAAAGAGCCCAATTAAATACCCGTTATCGATGAATGAATTGTTAAGCTTCTTTGACAAATCTAAAGGTTCCCAGAACATTGCAGAAATTGCTAAAGACTTCTCTCCAGATATTTCACCTATAATTTCAATGTTACGGGATATTTATACCACCCTTCCTAACAGAGGTATTAAAAACAGATGTTCCAGAATAATCAAAAAACTTGAAAGTGCATTGGATTCTGATATGGATACTTCCCAGGCATCTACAGTGTAATACTACGGCCATATATTTCCTGTATTTCCTCATGGATATTATTCAATGGAATTGCAATGGCTTCTACTCCCGAATGTCCTTCTTAAAAATTCTCATCAATGATTTCAGTCCCCAAGTTCTCTGCCTACAAGAAACCAACTTTAAAGGCAATACATGTGCTCCGTTACGTGGATATAAAAGTGTATTCTGCAACAGAAGAGACTCTCTAATTGCAAGCGGGGGAGTAGCGACATTTGTGAAACAAGATGTTTTTCTTCATAATATTCCACTACAAACTCCCTTAGAAGCTGCGGCCGTATCGATCAAGCTTAATATAGTGGTGACTATATGCAATATTTACTTACCGAATAGCCAAACATTGAATATTCTCGAACTTGACAACATTGTCATGCAACTTCCTAAACCATTTATTATAGTGGGTGATTTTAACAGCCATAATATTATGTGGGGCTCTCGAAGAACTGACAGAAGAGGCAAATCTATAGAAGAATGGCTCGATAAATATGATAATTTAATCCTCCTGAACAACGGAAGTGCTACAAGATTTAATACAAGCAATGGCACCGAGAGTGCAATAGATTTGAGTCTTGTGACTAGTAACATTGCTACAAAATGTACTTGGAGCACCTTTGATCAACTTTATGATAGTGACCACTATCCCATCTCTATCAACTTCTCCGACCGACAATTGGCGAAAAATCTCAAAACTCACCCTAAATGGTTGATTAACCATGCAAATTGGTTACAATTCCAACACATCATAATTAATAATGTCGATAACCTTCCTAAATCAGACTCGTATCCACCTTCTCTTATAAATAAAACAGTTCAGGACTTTACTAATATGTTGACATTAGCTGCCAGTTCATCCATCCCTCTAAGTTCTGGAAAATAAGGAAACACCAGGTTCCTTGGTGGAATGAGGAATGCACTGCGGCCATCAAAGAAAAGAAGAGATATTTCCGAAAGTATAAGAAGAATAAAACCATTGAAAACGGAATACTCTTTAGGAAAGCTAGGGCTAAAGCCCGCTTAATTTTAAAAACAACAAGACTTCAATCTTGGAATAATTTTACATCATCAATAACTAGACAGACTCCCTCCTCTTTGTTATGGCAAAAAATCAAGTCCATTAGTGGCGCACCGATGAAATCCATCCCATTCATGCTAATAGACGCAAACGGTAATAAATACTCACAACCTCAAGACTCCAGTAATTTACTTGCTGTATCTTTTGCTAAGAATTCCAGCCACTGCAACTATGATCCGGAGCTTTTGAAATCTCTTGATTCAACATTTTTTATGCCTCAAAAACTTATTTCTTCATTGGTTGGTTCCAACAATGACCATTATAACAGAATTTTCACCTTAGACGAACTTCTTTATGTGCTGAAGAAAAGTAACAATTCTGCTCCGGGCCCTGACAACATCCCCAACAGTTTTCTTAAAAATCTACCAGCGAAGGCCCTGGACCATCTTCTTCAGATATACAATGTCATATGGTCCACTCAGACCTTTCCGGACCAATGGAAAGAAGCTATAGTTATTCCGATTCTTAAGCCCAATAAGGACAGATGCAACCCAGCTAGTTATCGACCCATATCTTTAACGTGCAATCTGTGTAAGCTTCTTGAGAAGATGGTATGCAACCGTTTAAGATGGTTACTAGAATCGAAAAGCCTCTTGTCTCCTTTCCAAAGTGGATTTAGAACTTTTCGCTCCACCAATGACCACTTAGTCGGAATTGATTCAGAAATCTGCGATGCGCTTAGCAGGCACCACCATACGATGGTTGTTTCGCTTGATCTCGAAAAGGCCTATGAAATGGTCCACAAATCCAGACTACTATCTATCATTTCTACATTGCCAATAAAGGGCAATATGTTTGCTTTCATAAAGAACTTTATTGAACACAGATTTCTCAAAGTCCGCGTTCAAGATAAAACATCACAGCAAGTTGAAATGTCAAATGGCCTTCCTCAAGGATCAGTGTTAAGTGTGTTATTATTCCTCATCGCCATAAATGAAGTGAGCAATATTGTAAAAAGCCCTGTGAAAATATTTCTGTTTGCTGATGATATCACCCTCCTCTGTAGTGGCAAAGATATTAATTTAATCACATCTATAATGCAAGAATCCCTCAGCACAATTAACGAATGGTCCAAGTCGTCGGGATTCATCTTATCAAAAACAAAATCAGAATTTATGGTCTTCACGAGATCTCGGAAAGTATTGAACTTGTCTTCAGTAGTCCTGAAAATTGGTGATCATAACCTAAGAAGAACGAATACCAGCAAAATTTTGGGTCTAACATTCGACCAGAAGCACTCGTGGAAATCCCACATTTCTTCCCTCAAAGCGGATTGCTCTGTTAGACTTAACATAATTAAAATGTTATCTTCACACAAGTGGGGAGCGGACGTTATTTCGCTAATCAATTGTTACAAATCTTTGATACAACCAAAGTTAGACTATGGAGTCGTGGCTTAT
The DNA here is from genome assembly GCA_011170035.1 of Teleogryllus occipitalis. Classification (NCBI taxonomy): domain Eukaryota; kingdom Metazoa; phylum Arthropoda; class Insecta; order Orthoptera; family Gryllidae; genus Teleogryllus; species Teleogryllus occipitalis. The sequence goes on from BLKR01017229.1 coordinate 12,476, forward strand.
AGTTCAGCCAGCAACTATTTACTAAGAACATTGGACCCTATAATTAATTCTGCATGCCGCCTAAGTTTGGGTGCCTTCAGGACCAGCCCATGTACTAGCCTACTAGTCGAAGCGGGCCTCCTTCCTTTAGACCTCCGTAGAAAATTCCTGTGCTTACAATTTGCTTACTCTTCTCATTGTTCTCCTCCTAATCCTACACTTAATTATATCTGTAACCTCTCTAAGTCCTTCCAATTTGCAAATCATCCTAACTATCCTAAACCGTTGTGTGTTAGACTTGCTAAGTACCGTGATGAACTTGGCATTGAGTCTCATGATATCATCAAGAGGAAACTCAACCCTCTTCTCCCTTGGGACCATTTCTCCCTGCCAATCAATACGGAAGCTACCAAATTTACGCATCCAGATATCCCTAAGCCTATCCTAAAGCAATTAATCCTGGAGTTTCAGCATAAATTTGCAAATCATAGCCAGTTTTTCACGGATGGATCCAAGCAACAATCAAGATCCAGTGGAGCTGTTATTTCCATTACCCCACCCCTTAAGTATCTTTACCGCCTCCCGGACTTCTATTCCATATTCTCATGTGAAGCTTGGGCTATTATCAAAGCTATTGATATTAGCATCCAAAGACCATCTAGCTCAGATATTGTTATTTTTTCTGACTCACTATCTGTTTTATCCTCTGTTCGCAACAGGCATTCCTTAAATCCCCTGGTTCAAGAAATCCAAGAAAAGCTTTATCACTCCTTCCTTAAAGGTTACCGCATTACAATAGCTTGGCTTCCTTCTCATATAGGCATCCAAGGCAATGATGAAGCTGATGCAGCAGCGAAAGCAGCAATCTCTCTCCCCGAAATTGAAACTGAAGCTGGCGGCTCACTTCCTGACCTCAAAAAATACCTTTTACATGCGGTTAAGAAACTTTGGGACCGGAACTGGAAAATGTTGCCTTCCAAATTACATGCTGTTAGGAAGAGTATTGAGGAATCTCCCGTCACATCCGTAAGACTTAGCAGAAGACATCAAGTGGTTATTACAAGACTCCGTATAGGACATTTTAAACTTAGTCACAGCTACCTGCTAAAAAAGGCTACTCCTGACCCTTGCCCAAATTGCGGCCTCCCAGTTTCAACTAAACACATCATAGTTGATTGCCAGGTAATGTCGGCTGTCAGAACATACCTCAACATCAATGACAATCTCCACTGTATATTCAATTCTGATTCCGGCCACATGAAAATTATAGAACTCCTCACCAAATTTAATCTCATAAATAGTATTTAGCTAATGACTATTCATTGTCCCATGTACAATATTAATATTAAGGCTCTATGTGTGTATCCCATGAAATTGTGCAACTAATGTATGTTTGTATATTTGTAACCACTGTATTATTGTAACTGTGGTCGCCAATGACCTAGCCGTTTATAAGGCGACCTTAAATA